>JADRCD010224181.1:0-22106 GCA_019843815.1 Montemys delectorum | reverse complement strand
ATATATATACATATATTAACAAGATTTTTGGTCAAATTTTACAAAGTACATCAAAACTAGATGTTTCATTATTTTGCTATTGTTCTGAGAAAATATCTTACTTTGTTGCCTTTGACTGGCATGGAAGTTACTATGTAATCTGGGCTGGTCTTGAGTTTACAGCAACCCTCTTGTGTCTCTCATAGCATTGTACCTGCTATCCATATTCTTTTGTTCAAGATATTAATGTTCACATTTAAAATTTACAGGCTTAATTTGATTTCTTGCCTAAGGTTTCAATATCTTCTTAGCTTTGATAGATGTAATTCCTATTTTACAATGGAGACTTGGCATTATCTAAATGGGTGTATATTGTTTTATATATTCATGAAATTTTATATGTGAAGGTTCCCTACAATTTTACACTTTCTACACTGAATATTTCATACATTGTATATTAAGATGTCATATGCTATGAAAATGACTTACATCTAGAATATCAATGCTCCACTAACTTATTTATGTTTTCTTAAAACTTTTTGTGTTCTTAAAATAAACTATGAGGATGTGATTGAAAGTTTTATATTTCCCTGTGTTACAGTCCCTTCAATGTTCTTTATGTGGAATAGAATTGCAAGCTGTGTCAGATTAGTTGATTTTTCTAATTTTTGATTCATTTATTTGTCTGCCTTTCTTTTTATTCTGAGTTATTGTTGTCCTAAAAAGTTACTACCAAATGAGATGGAATTAATAAAGTTTATATATTTTTATTTTTCTTGTGCTGAATTGGGCCGCATCAGGACAACCCTACACACATTATGGACCAAGAGAGCAGACATCTTTCATTAAGTAGTCCATGATTAATTTCATTCTTAATCTTTCCTAAAAACTAAGGGTTTATGCAGCCACTGTCCTATTTCAGCAATTTATACACAGTAACCATTACTTTCTTATGAGCAAATAAGTGCCATAGTGCAGTCAGAGGTAGATGTGGTTATGTTTTACTACAGAGACTTCACTTGCAATTATGGCGTGCATAATGATTACCTTAAACTACATTGTGCATGATCATAGCTTATGTTCAACAGGATACATGATCTTGATTGCTATCGTTTATGAAATTGTAACTGTCAAGTTTTTGAAGTCATTTACAAGTTTGTGTCAGACGTTTATACCAGTTAAAAGCTTTGGTCTTCAATTTGTAAAGCAGCCAAAAGTCATCAGGCTAAGGAGACGGAAACATCAAAACTTTGAAGTCTGCAGCAGAGTCATTTAAAAAAGTAATTAGGGAGATAATCATTGAATGTTGTTCTGACTAAAATATAAGTGTAATTAACTATTTTAAAATTGGACATCTCACACAATGTTGATAAAATTGTTATTCAGTTGGCATCCTGTGGTTTATAATGAAAACAGCTACTAAAGAAAATTATATAATTGTGTGCATTCTTCTACAAAGTATAAATTTGTAATATATAATTTTATGTGATATGTGTAATTCTGTATCTATTTTTGTTATCAAACTATGATTGTAAACTAATAGTTGTATAGAAATTATCTAGCTTTTAAAAATTATTTTAAATTGGAATGCAAATAAAAACAAGCTTTCATTTTTCTTGACGTGACAGTTGTGAATTTGCCTTGATGTCATATATTACATATATTTCATATATATTATATAATATATGTTATAGAAATGTCTAAAGCTGTATGAATGAAAATCACACAGGGTTTGTTAAATGACTATGTGTTATATGGCAATCCTTTTGAATTAAGAAAATGAAGTATTGTTTCATAAAGAAAAGTAACTATAAAAAGGAAAGAAATTTACACTCTATAATAAATGAAAATCTAGTTTATAGACCTTTCTAAATGAGAAGAATCCCTGGAACATGAAGGTAACAGGTTTTTTTCTGTTTTGAGTAATTCGTTAAGGTTACAACATTGTGCATCTTACTCGTCCCTAGTTAGTGAGATAACCAAACAGGCTAGAACAGTGTAAGGTCCAGAGTAAATCGAACTGAATTTGTTTTAGCTGCAATAAGGCACAGAATGAAGACCTGGTCAGAAACGAATAGAACAATCAGCTTCATTGCACACTTGATCCAGCAGACAGGGGCTGGACATACTGACATTGTTTTTTAAGCAGCATAGTAATTATGTAGTTATGGTTGTAAGTTAGAAATAACAATTTCTCAGTAACAAAATAAAAAGGAGTAAAACAAGCAGCAGTGATATTAAAGAGGATTTCAGCCATTTAAAAATTGGATGTGTTTTATAAATATTCAAGCATATTGGGTGTGTTTATTCATAAATCCATTCATGTGCTTAATAAAAATTTATATGGTAGTAAATGCTATGAATTCTGCATATATAACACAGACACAGTATCTGTCTTCCTTAATTATACAGTCCATAGGGAAATAAATCAAGCATATCATCCTAAATCGTTATGACTAGGATGTGTGATATGAGTGCCAAAGACAAGATTCTGTGAGAAGAATAGTGGATTTAGCCTTACTGACAGAGATTTGGGTGTTATTATGTCCTTGAGCAAGTATCACCTAAATCAAAAGGAAAGGAGATAGTTAGGTGATAGAATCCAGGGAATGGGGTACCAAGAAAAAAAAAGCTAGTTATTTTAAGGAAAGAGAGATAATTGTGAATGGACATAGTGATAAATAAGTAAAGGTGGTTTTGAAATTATAAGCAAGGGATTGGAGGCCAAGGGATGTCAGTCAAAACATCCATTATGAAAAGAGAGACATTAATTTCTATTAAGAAAAATAATACTATGTTTCAGGAAAGTAATTATTTGACAACATTCAAACTTTTGTTGCTAAATCAATAAAAATCAAGACAGAAAATATGTCAACAAAGTTCTAGGAAAAAAAATGTCCTCTGTAATTACAGGTAGAAAAAAGCAATCTGGCTCAAGGCTTTTAGACAGTGATAATCAGAGTCAACTTATATAAAAGAGTATGTCCATTATTCCACATTATAGAGGAGTTCAACAGGGTATGCCAAGAGAATTTAAAAGAAACTCAAGAATAAAAACAGGACAAAGTGAGAAAACAGACTTAAGTGACACAATGAAAGATATTTTTTTGGATGTTTGTAGTCGATTTCTGTCTTTATTCATGACACAAACTTGTCCAAAGTACAAGAATAAATTTGAGGATGAATTGTCATTGATAATTAGATTCAGGTTTTGATCTTTGACATTTTAAGCTTCATATTTCTTGATGTAACTTTTTTTATATTACAGCATCTTTTTTTTATTAGATATTTTCTTTATTTACATGTCATGATTTCTCCTTTCCCAGTTTTCCCTCCAAAAGAACAAACAAAAACAAGAACAAACCCCTGTTGCCTCCCCCCTCCTCATACCTGCCACCCCACCCTCTCCCACTTATTGGCCTTGGCATTCCCCTACACTGGGGCACAGAACCTTCACAGGGCCAAGGGCCTCTCCTCCCATTGATGATTGACTTTGCAATCCTCTACTATACACATGCTGCCAGAACAATCAGTCCCATCATGTATAGTCCTTGGTTGGCAGTTGGGTCCCTGGGAGCTCTGAAGGTACTAGTTAGTTCATATTGTTGTTCGTCCTAAGGGGCTGCAAACCCTTCAGCTCCTTTGGTCCTTTCTCTGACTCCTTCACTGGGGACTCTGTACTCAGTTCAGTGGATGGCTGTGAGCCTCCACATCTGTATTAGTCAGGTATTGTCAGAGCCTCTCAGGAGATAGCTATATTAGGCTGGCTTGTCCTTCCTTCAGTCTCTGCTCCATAGTTAGTCTCTGCAACTCCTTCTGTGGGTATTTTGTTCCCCTGGAGAATATTATCCTGAGTGAGGTAAGCCAATCACAAAAGAACACACGCGGTATGCACTCTCTGATAAGTGGTTATTAGCCCAGAAGTTCAGAATACAGGAAGAACAACCCACAAACCATAAGAAACTCAAGAAGAAGGAAGACCAAGATGTAGTAACTTTCACTAGCCTGTTACATTTGTTTCAAGATTTGGCTTTTATTTTATTTTATTTTATTGTTAATTAATTAATTAATTAATTGTTTACAATCAATATCCCCCCCTTCCACATCCCATACCTCCTGCCCATCTCCTGTCTCCATGTGGATGTCCCCACCCCCACCCCACCTGACCTATAAACTCCCTGGGGCCTCCAGTCTCTAGGTGCACGATGTCTGAATGAAAACAGACCCAGTTCTCCACTGTATGTGAGTTGGCGGCCTCATATCAGCTGGTGTATGTTGCCTGTTTGGTGGTCCAGTGTTTGAGAAATTTCGGGGGTCTGTAATCCAATATACAAACAAACTCAAAGAAAAAAAATCACATCACAATTGGTGCTGGTTAGCTGCAGCTAAGAAATTATCGGGCCCTTGTCTGAAGAGTCTGCCTGACCCTAAGGTAAAGAGATTTATACTAACTGCATTGACAACAGAAGTCTCAAAAAAAAAAGCCCAGCAGAGACTTTGTTAAGTCTCTAGTTAAGTCTCATAAAGAATGCTTTGAATAGGCATAGCAAGCTTAAAATAGAAAAATATAAAATACGTGGTTCAAGTATTAAAGGGGCACCAGGAAGTGCAATGGAGCTGAATCCTATGTTCTAGAAGATAACACATTAAGGGATTTGGGGGCAAGATCCCAAGATCCCCATCCAGCTAAGTTTAAATCCAAGCATGGTGGTAAATACCTTTAATCCAAGCAGGATGACAAAGGATGCAGACCCATCAGGAATGAAGGTATGAGTCAGTCCTCCAGGAAAAGAGCCAAGACCTGCTGAGGTGCTTGCTGAGGGGGAAGGAAATACAGAATGGGTAGTAGAGGAAGGTAGTTATAAAAACCAGCTAAGGCCACGTAATCAGTTGCAGAAACGAGGATTATAAGTAATATGAATGCTTGTCTTATTTTGTTAAGAATAATTCTTTCTTTCAATTTCTTTAACATCAATTGGTATTTAAGTTGAGACACTAAAAGAATGTTCCCAAGGGACATTGCCCCATTATAAATTTACAAACGCCTTTGCAATTGTACCAGGAATAGTTATATCATGTTAGGCGTATTCATGATTTTGTTATTGTTTCATGTGGACATGAGATATTATTTGTGTCAAGTTGACAAGGGGTGGATTGTAGTGGCTATTCCTGGTTGTCAACTTGATTATATCTGAAATGAACTACAATCCAGAATTAGAAGGCTCACCTGTGGCCCTAATCTGGAGGCTGAGAGATATGAGTTTCCGACCTGAATCTTGGCATGGAGAACTTGAGTCATAGTAGCTATGAATCCCAGAGGATTAAGATAGGAAGATCTATGAGTTCAAGATCATCTGGGATTAAGGGTGTGGTGGCATAGTGACTATGAATCCTAGAAGATTAAGACTGAAAGATCTACAAATTCAAGCAAGGTCATCTGGGATTAAAGGTGTGGCACACACCTTTAATCTGGGTCACACCTTTTGCTGGAGAGCTATACAAGGACATTGGAAGAAGGAAGGCTCTCTCTGCTTCGCCTGCTTGCCTTGTGGGACTGAGCAACTGCTAGATCCTGGGACTTCCATTCACAGCTGCTGCTGACCATTGTTGGGAGTTGATTGTTGGGAGTTGGACTACAGACTGCTGTGGAAACTAGCTTGCCAACACAGACTGGTTGTCTTGATTGAGAGACAACCCAGGGAAGGGCTTGGGCAAGGCTGTCAGGAAAGAGGCTGCCTGAAGAACGCGAATCTTTCCGGGCTTCTTGGTCCTGGGAGAGACAGTATGGGATCTCCCGCACATCCTGATAGGCACGGCTCAGCGCTGCGCCTCCGCTGAGGAGTTTGTGCAGTGCCTGCAGGACACGGACACCCTGGACCTCTGCGGGCCGGCATGGGACTTGGCTCTGAGGCTCTGGAGCACGGTTCCACGGAAGGCCCTGGTGGAAAAACCAGCTGGGGTAGCTGAGCGAGAGGCCCGGGCCCTGTTGGAGAAGAACCGTTCTTATAAGTTGTTGGAAGACAGCGAGAGCGGCGAGGAGGCAGTGGTTAGGGACAGGAGCAGCCTCCAGGAGAAGTGGAAGAGAAGGAAACACCTCCGGGAAGAAACCTGAGGAGGAGGAGGAGGAGGAGGAGGAGGAGGAGGAGGAGGAGGAGGAGGAGGAGTTGGAGTTTCCACTGCTAAAAAATCGAAAGCTGGAGGATGAAAATGATTCCCCTAGCTGCTTTGAGGAGAAGCCAGAGGAGCCAGTTGTTTTAGCTTTAGACCCCAAGGGTCATGAAGATGATTCTTATGAAGCTAGGAAACGCTTTCTCACAAAGTACTTCAACAAACAGCCCTATCCCACCAGGAGAGAAATTGAGAAGTTAGCTGCCAGTCTATGGCTATGGAAGAGTGACATTGCTTCCCATTTCAGCAACAAGAGGAAGAAGTGTGTCCGCAACGGTGAAAAGTGTAAGCCTGGTGTGTTGCTAGGTTTTAACATGAAAGAATTAAAGTCAAACATGAGATGGATTTTGATGCTGAGTGGCTATTTGAAAATCATGACGAGAAAGACTCAAGAGTCAATGCTAGCAAGACTGTTGACAAAAAACTTAACCTTGGGAAAGAAGATGACAGCTTCTCAGATAGTTTTGAACATTTGGAAGAAGAATCCAATGGAAGCGGCAGCCCTTTTGACCCTGTCTTTGAAGTTGAGCCTAAAATTCCCAGTGATAATCTAGAGGAGCCTGTACCGAAGGGAATTCCTCAAGGTGCTTTGGAACCTGAGAAGCTAGACCAAAAAGAGGAGGAGGATGGTTCAAAATATGAAACTATCCATTTGACTGAGGAACCAGCCAAACTAATGCATGATGCCTCTGATAGGAAGGTAGACCAAGATGATGTAGTTGAGTGGAAAGATGGTGCTTCCCCATCTGAGAGTGGGCCTGGTTCCCGACAGATCTCAGACTTTGAGGATAATACATGCGAAATGAAACCATGCACCTGGTCTGATGAGTCTTCCCAGAGTGAAGACGCAAGGAGCAGTAAGCCAGCTGCCAAAAAAAAGGCTACAGTGCAAGATGACACAGAGCAGTTGAAATGGAAGAATAATTCCTATGGAAAAGTTGAAGGGTTTTGGTCCAAGGACCAGTCACAGTGGGAAAATGCATCTGAGAATGCAGAGCGATTACCAAACTCACAGATTGAGTGGCAGAATAGCACAATTGACAGTGAGGATGGGGAGCAGTTTGACAGCATGACTGACGGAGTTGCTGATCCCATGCATGGCAGCTTAACTGGAGTGAAGCTGAGCAGCCAGCAAGCCTGAGGCCCTACCGTGCCATAGCATATGGGCCGTGTTGCATTCTGGACTTCTGCTCTCCTTCCAGTCTGACTGCAAAGCTGTCTTGGGACTGGCACTACCTTGCAGGGACTGGTCAGTCAGCAGGCAGTGGGGATATGTGACCACTATAGTCCGGTGGTTATTTCCAAGTCTACGACATAGGATTGATTGATCTTGCTTCAGACTCTTCTCTGGTAGACTCGGTGATGAAGTGTGAAAAAACCAGTAAGCTGGTGGCTCATGAATGCACACAGGGAGAAGTAGTAGTTTGTTATCTACCTGCCTTCCCAGCGTTTCTTTCCTCAGATGTTTGATTGGATGTCCTGGGAAAGCCTTACCTTGATTCACATAGTAGTGCAGGGCAGGCATACACACTACCAGTCAGATGTGTCTAGTAGACTTGGGAACTTGGACCGTTTTTCATGTATTCATTCTGAATAGTTGAAATGTATATTTGTACAGTCTTTTAGGGCTCAAGTGATGCTTATGACACTGTATGCCCGTCATAGATTGGTTTTTAGTGTTGCCCTTGCTGTGTGATAAATGCTATATCTAGTTTACCTAGCAGAAGCTTGACCCTGCAATAGTATGGACCTTTGGACAGACTTAGTTTTTGCACATAACCTTGTACAATCTTGCAACAGAGGCCAGCAACATAAGATATATATCTGGACTCTCCTGTATTATAGAATTTTTTTCTTGTTCTGAGTATCCTTGACATTACAATTGTCAAAAGGTCTCTTTCTGAGACCTTTTAAGCTAAAATAAGATGCAAGAATTGATTTTACAGCTACTAATTTTGACACCTTTTAGATCAGTAAGTGTTGTATCAGAGCAGCAGGCACAGTTGAGTGCTGTGTTTGGGATATTTAGTTTCCTCTTTAGTTGAGCACCACTGGGTGTATTCATTTATACCATCTAATATATGACACACTGTTGTAGTCTGTATGATTTTGTAGTCTTTATTTCTCTTTGTATTCATTTTAAGCATGTAAATAAATTGCTGTATTGTGCTTAATGGAAAAAAAAAAAAAAGTAGTAGTAGTAGTAGTCAGGCAAATCAGAGTCAGAGTAAATCGCCCACAGAGGAGAAGCCAGCCTCAGAGGATGAGTGGGAGAGGACGGAGCGTGAGTGTCTCCATGACTTGAAGGAACGGGATGCCTTTGCAGAGCGGGTTCAGCCACAGGACAAGGACCGGACCCGGAAGGTCCTGGAGCATTCCGATACGAAGGCTTATGAAGAGGCTCAGAAGCGACTCAAAATGGCTGAGGAAGACCGGAAAGCCACGGTCCCTGAGCTCCATAAGAAGTCTTGTCCGGAATACCTGGCAAAGCGGAAGCGGGAAAAGCTGGAGGACCTGGAGGCAGAACTGGCTGCCGAGGAGGAGGTCCTGTTTGGGGACCGTTTGGAGCTGAGCCGCCATGCGCGCAGGGAGATCAAGCAGAAGCGATGCGTGCGGTACCTGGCTCGGGAGTACCGACCGGGCAGCGGGCAAGCAGGAGAAGCTGGAGGCCACTAATGGCTACCACATGCCCAAGGAGACCCGAGGACAGCCAGCTCGAGCTGTGGACAACGTCGAGGAGGAATCGGGTGCTCCGGGAGAGGAGCAGCTGCGCTGGGAGGAGGCCCAGCTGGGTGCTGCGTCCCTTAAGTTTGGGGCCCGAGATGCTGCTGCCCAGGAGCCTAATTACCAGCTGGTGCTGGAGGAGGAGGAGACCATCGAGTTTGTCCGTGTGGCTCAGCTCCAGGGTGACAAGGAGCCGCCATCGTCAGATCCACCTCTGTGTCAGCCCAGGCCCAGCAGAAGGAGTCCATCCAGGCTGGGCACCGCAGCCTACCAGTGGTCCCCTTCCGAGAGGAGCTCCTGACTGCCATTGCCAACCACCAGGTCCTCATCATCGAAGGCGAGACTGGCTCTGGGAAGACTACGCAGATCCCACAGGACCTCTTTGAGGAGGGTTACACAAAGAAGGGCACGAAGATTGCTTGCACCCAGCCTCGGAGAGTGACAGCCAGGAGAGTAGCAGCCCGAGTGGCCCAGGAGATGGGTGTGAAGCTTGGGGATAAGGTGGGCTACAGCATCTTGTTTGAGGACTGCACATCAGATGGAATGCTACTCCGGGAGTTCCTCTCTGAGCCTGACCTTGCAAGTTGCAGGGTAGTGATGGTGGATGAAGCTCATGAGCGGACCTTGCACACAGACATTCTCTTTGGATTGATCAAAGATGTTGCTAGATTTCGACCGGAGCTCAAGGTCCTGGTGGCTTCAGCCACACTAGATACTGCCCATTTTTCTGCCTTCTTTGATGATGCCCCTGTCTTCCGAATCCCTGGACGCAGGTTTCCAGTTGACATCTTCTATACCAAGGCCCCAGAGGCTGACTACCTGCAAGCCTGTGTTGTGTCAGTGCTGCAGATCCATGTGACTCAGCCTCTTGGGGGATATACTGGTGTTCCTGACCAGACAGGAGGAGATTGAGGCTGCCTGTAAGATGCTCCAGGACCGCTGCCGCAGACTGGGCTCTGAGATCCGGGAGCTCCTGGTGCTGCTCATTTATGCCAACCTGCCCTCAGACTCGCATCTTCCAGCCCACACCTCCTGGGGCCCGAAAGGTGGTTGTGGCAAAAACCATTGCAGAAACTTCCCTCACCATCCAAGGCATCATTTATGTGCTGGAATCAGGGTTCTGCAAGCAGAAGAGCTACAATCCTCGCACAGGCATGGACTCACTAACGGTCACACCCTGCAGCAACGCTTCAGCCAATCAGCGGGCTGGCCGCGCAGGCCCAGTGGCGGCAGGGAAGTGCTTAGGTCTGTACACAGCCTGAGCCTATCAGCATGAGTTGGAGGAGACCACAGTTCCTGAGATCCAGAGGACAAGCCTGGACAACGTTGTGCTGCTGCTAAAGAGCTTAGGCATCCACGACCTGATACACTTTGACTTCTTGGACCCTCCACCGTACGAGACCCTGCTGCTGGTTCTGGAACAACTTTATGCCCTTGACGCCCTCAACCACCTTGGAGAACTCACCATGTCTGGTCGAAAGATGGCAGGGCTGCCTGTGGATCCTATGCTGTCTAAAATGATCTTGGCCTCCGAGAAGTACAGCTCTTCCGAAGAGATCCTGACCGTGGCAACTATGCTGTCTGTCAACAATCCCATCTTCTACCGGCCCAAGGCCCAAGGATAAGGTCGTCCATGCTGACAATGCCCCGTGTCAACTTCTTCCTCCCTGGTGGGGACCACCTGGTTCTGCTAAATATGTACACACAATGGGTTCTTCTCAGTGGTGCTATGAAAACTCCGTATAGTTCAGATCCGTGTGCCGAGCCCAGGATGTGCGGGAACAGCTGGAGGGGCTCTTGGAGCGTGTGGAAGTTGGCTTGACTTCTTGCCAAGGTGACTACATTCGTGTGCGAAAGGCCATCACTTCGGGTTATTTTTACCACATAGCAAGGCAGACTCCGAGTGGCTTCCGCACAGTGAAGCAGCAGCAGATAGTGTTTATTCATCCCAACTCCTCTCTCTTTGAACAACCACCACGCTGGTTGCTCTACCATGAGCTTGTCTTGACCACAAAGAAATTCATGAGACAGATATTGGAGATTGAAAGCAGCTGGCTTTTGGAAGTGGCTCCCCACTACTATAAGGCCAAGGAGCTAGAAGATCCCCATGCCAAGAAAATGCCCAAAATAGTTGGCAAGACACGAGAAGAGCTGGCCTAGAGAGTGACATGGACTGAGCCTCGCAGCTCTTTTTTTCCTTCTATACTTTATTTAATATGCAGTAAATAAAATTATTTTTGGAATAAAAAAAGAAAGTATAATTTAGTTAGAGAATTTAACTGTATTCTAAATAAGCAGATAATATTTCCTGTAGAAGACAGATACAATTTTGGATGCCAAGAAGTGCTTGCTGACAGGAGCCTGATATAGCTGTCTCCTGAGAGGCCCTGCCAGAGCCTTACAAATACAGAGCTGGATGCTCACAGCCAACCATTGGACTGAGCATGGGATCCCCAATAGAGGAGTTAGAGAAAGGACTGAAGGAGTTGAAGGGGTTTGCAGCACCATAGGAAGAACAGGAATATCAACCAACCACAGCCCCCAGAGCTCCCAGAGACTAAACCATCAACCAAAGAGTAAACATGGCTCCAGCTGCATATGAAGCAGATGATGACCCGTCAGGCATCAATGAGAGGAGAAGTCCTTGGTCTTATGAAGGCTCAATAGATGCCCCAGTATAGGGGAATCGAGGGTGGGGAGGTGGGTAAGTAGAGGGACACCCTCATAGAAGCAGCAGAAGGTAGGATGGGATAGGGGGTTTCTTGGAGGTGGGAAAACCAGGAAAGGGGATAAAATTTGAAATATACATAACGAGAATATCCAATAAAAATAAATAAAATAAAAGACAGAAGGCTGTTTCTTAGATTGGCTTATAGAGGGTGTAAATACAATGGGTACATTGGGTATGCCCATTCCTAGGAGCTCCATTAGTCATTCCAACCATTGTGAAACCAGTAACACTCATTAAATATCCAACTAGAATATACATGTACAAATTATGTGTGTTCTCTCACTATTTTTTATACGATTAACAAGATAGTTAATAGTTAAAAATGATTATTGGCACCTGCTGAACAGAGGAATCAGATATTAGGAAATTAAATATTTGCCCTCAGGTACTATAAACAATGTCTAGAAAATTCAGACTGAAGCCTCTGCTTTTGTGTTGTGGAAACCCACTGTCCATTGTTTGGAGGGTTAACTTTGAACTTTCAGCTCAAACTTATCAACATTCCCTATCCTGTTACTGTCAGAAGTTGAAAAAGTTATACCTAGCACAGTTACTGTCTCCAAAGCACTGGGAAGGGTTGGTCAACATGAGGTTATATCAAGAAATAAGAGGGTGAGAATAAAATAAAATTGAGGCCTAAATTAAAGCATAGGCTTCCATTTTGTGAATTTTCACTAAGAATCTTTTTAGACTGAGGCTTTTGGTCAAGGGACATCTTTGTGTGGATGTCAGTAACCTTGAACTCTTCTTCCTCTTGCTTCAGTCTCACAAGTTCTTGGCTAACGAGTATATGCACCATGCCTGGCTTGTATTGAAACTTCTGTTGACTTATCCTGAAAATTTTGACACTGCAGACAGCCATATTTTATAGTGCCAAATTTCCAGGAGAGATCAATTAATAATTAAAGTTATTCCTTTCCTGCCACATAGCTAGTGAATTGACTATGTGTTTCAAGCAAACAAACAAACCACAAAGCTCTTTTAGGTGCACATTTCATTCTACTATTCATGCCACATTCAATAATCATCTCTCCTTTTGTTCCTTTTTGTTAGACATAGAATATATCCTCAGTGTTCCTAGCCTTGTCATTCTGTATCAGCTGCTTGTTTGTTTTTGTGGTTTACTTGAAACCTCTAAAGTCTTTCTAAATAAGTGTCCTTCATTAAGTGCTTGTCACACTTTTTCTATGTGGGTTCCCGTTCTTTCTTATCAGAATCATATTGAATAACTTCTACAATAAAACCCTGGTTCATTCCTTTCAGAACACATAGCATCATAACATGATTATATTTTGTTTTAGTTTTTTTTTTTTCGTATAATGAGATGAGCACAACAGTGCTGAGCACAGAGAGTTGATAAATTAAGTCCTTATTAACTACAGAAATTTGAAGCTTTTAATTTAATTAATATCTTAGATTAGTATGTGACTATATTTAGAGTTTTATAATTGTGGTATTTAATGAAAAAGGATGGATCTTTTAAAGATAAAGTTCTTCAAAAGACATGTATTAAGTCACCATGTCATTTCATAATACTTAGTTTGTAGAAAGCTTCTAAGTCATGATAGATACTTTCTATAAAGGAATTGTGCAGTTTATCTAAATTATCACAAATGACATTATGGTCAGTTATTGATTTTCATAGGTATTTACCTTTACCCTAGATTCTGAAAGACCCTAATAAAAATCTGTGATGGAGGACTTGTTAAAAGAGAAAATTCTGGAGCCCATGCAACCTAACCTACTTTCCTTAGGAAGCTGTCCTGACCCTAGGCTAATCAGCATACTATTCATCCTTCAGTCAACCTGCACTGCTGTCTATCCAGTGAAGCTACTCTTTGCTCACCTTGGGTGAGTGTCCTCCCTGTATTCATGCATGCAGAAAAAAATTACCACATCAGATTGAGCAGAATAAATGGCATCCATGCAAATACGGCTTCATTCTATTCACTTAATAAGTAACTCACGAAGCTGGGCAGTATTTACATAAAAATTATCTCATCTCAACATATGTTTTCTGATGAGTCCTAAGAAACAGAGTAAGAACTCAGAGTTCAGGTTTCTGAGTACTCTTTGAATCACATCTTGACATACTTGGCATTCATACTTGTCTTGAACTGATAACGTGGTAGTCTTAAAAAAGTATACATTTGTATATTTTAGGCAGCTGATAAACCAAAATGATGGATGATTCCTTAAAGAGTAAAGACCTTACATCTAAAAGAAGACACCTAAGGGTGTGGCACTCTAATCCATGGAGGTTAAGGATGACACTTGCATGTTTGAACTTGGTAGTTTCCATGTGATAGAGAATATTCCCTCTAGCTTAGTTTGATGTTTGCTAGCCAAATATAAATCAAATATAAAATGGTAGAAGCAAGTGTACGGGTCCTGTGTTACTGACATTAAACATGGGAAAGAGTGATTTATGCTAGCAGGTTTTAAACTGTAATCTGAATTAAAAGTACACACTGTTAAAAACACTGGGACTTGGAATGTTTGTCATATTTAAATTATAATCTCCTCATGAATACCAACATTGAAGGCAACTTTCTTTGTGTAAATTTCTCCATAAAGCAATAATAATAATGACAGTAATGATGATCATTACTATGACATTTCTAAAATATTGAAACATAATAAAATATAGCAAAGGAGAAAATGTTATTTATTTTTTATTTAAATTTCATTTTGTCTTTAAGGATACAATTAAATCAGGAGAATTAAACAATTGTTAGAAATGAAAGATGAGAAAAAGTTTGTTATTATTCACGAACACTGAGTTACTGGAACTATCATTAATATCTAGCAAAACTGGAGGACAAAGGGCCAGTATACAATTACCAGTCACATTTCTTTACTACAGTGACAGCAACATGTTTGCAATTTATACAATTACAGTAACAGTATAATCTAAACATCCTGGACAACACAAGAAATACGTTGAATGACATAAGTACTTTATATTGAAAAACTATAAAGAAGTAAATTTTAAAATACCTGAAGTAGGCACAACACCCAGAGGAAGCTCCATTCTCAGGTGCTCTAACATACCCAGGATCATAGGATCAGAGGTGAGGAGGACACAACATCTGTCCCAACACTGGGAGTAACTGGGACCAGTGGGACCCAGGCACACAGGAACTCTGTCAGCCCAGTGGCACAGGTTGCTTCTGGTCTGTCTGGCCTGGTACCCTAAGCAGACCTTGGGCGAAAATTCTGCAGCCAGTACCATAACCAGAGGAAGCTCCACTCCCAGGTACTCTAACGGGCCCAGGGTCACAGGATCCAAGAATTGCAGGATCACAGAGAAAGCTTGACTCTGAGTAGTTCTGACACAACCAGGATCACAGGAAGGACAGGCCCCAGTCAGATTTAGCCAGGGCAGGTAACACTAAAGATTATCAGATGGCAGGAGGCAAGTGTAAGAAAATAAGCAACAAAAATCAAGGTTACTTGGCATCATCAGAACCCAATTCTCCCACCATAGCAGTCCTGGACACACCATCACACCGGAAAAGCAAGATTCAGATATAAAATCACTTCTCATGATGATGATACATGACTTTAAGAAGGACAGAAAGACATAAGAAAAAATGCAAAAAGCAAAAAGCTCCTAACCCAAAACATCCAGGAAATCCAGAACACAATGAGAAGACCAAACCTAAGGATAATAGGTGTGGAAGAGAGTGAAGACTTCCAACCATGGTCATCTTAATACACACACCATTTCTTAAATTATGTAACCTGGTCCCTATGGGCTGAGAATGAAGACAAGTCAAATAGCTTTGACCATAGCAGGAAGTCTGTATCCAAAAATTGTGCCTACCATTCATTCCTTGGCGCAGCAAAACTGTCAACTCTTAGCTTAGCTACTATGGAGGTAAAATCCTTTAGTGATATGAGGGTCATTGAAGTACAGTCTCATGACAATGAAATCTAATGTCTAAAAATTGTTCTTATTTTGGGCTTATACCAAAGTAAGAGCCAAGATTTTATCTCTACTAAACACAAAACAAAACAAACAAACAAAAAGACTTTATCTATTTATATTCATTTAAAAAAGCTAGTAGTGATGTATTATTTTAAAATATATAGTTGATACATTTTGAGTTATTTAAAATTTATATTGAGAAAAATGCACATATTTTAAGTATTGCTGTAGACAAGCATCTACATAAGACTGTTCAATTGATTGTTGTTTTATATCAAACAACTTTTATAATACTCATTTTCATTTTTACAATATTTTATAAATTTTAAAGAATATGACAAAATAAAAAACCAAAAGGTAAAAAAAAAAAACCAAAAAAATAAAATAAAATACTCAAACTAATGACATTTTCAATGTTAATGGATAAAATGAGTCAAAATCTGAAATGTCCTCATTTAATCCCAGATTTACCGTATTTTCAGCAACAAGGCAACATAGTTTTATTGGACACTGCCACATTCATTTCTTATTTAAACTTAAGTTCTATTGCCAAGAAATATAAGTATATCTTTCCTGAAAAAGCTTACTTCATAAGAGAGATGGAGTGCTTATTACTTACCAATATTTACTCTGAGTTCATAATAAATATAAAATTAGACATACTTATTGCATATTTGCATGATTTCAGACACTAAAAAAAATTGTGGAGAGTCAGAGACTTAAGATCTGGCAGAGACAGTGCTGAAGATTCAGAGAAAGAGACTGTACTGGAACCTTGAGTTAATTACGTAGAATGAATATGTAAAAATATTTTCAGCACTATTAGTCATCAGAAAAATGCAAATGCAATCGCAATTGCAAGTTGCTTTAAGAGTCTTTTCTTCTCAGTCAGAATGACTATCGTGTAAACAAAGAACAAATGTTGCCATGAACATGGGGACCAAATCCCCACACCTGATGGGATTAAAAAGTTACTCAGCCACCACACAAAGCTACATGGAGGCTTCACCAACCAACCAACCAACAAACAAAAAACCCTAGACATAAATCACTCGTGCCCATAAACCTCAGTCCTACCACAGAGACCCTGGCATATGCATATGTTTATTATTATACTACTCAAAGCAGGCAATTAACAACGCTCGCCTAATGCCATGGACAGGTGAATGTTAAAGGAGGTGAAAAGAGCGGATAAGAGATTTTTTTAAATTTTTATTAGATATTTTCTTTATTTACATGTCAGAACTAACTAGTACCCTCAGAGCTCCCAGGAACTAAACCACCAACCAAAGAGTACACATGGTGGGACTAATTGCTCCAGCAGCATATGTATAATAGAGGATGACCAAGTCAGTCATCAATGGGAGGAGAGGCCCTTGGCCCTGTGAAGGTTCTGTGCCCCAGTGTAGGGGAATGCCAGGGCCAGTAAGCAGGAGAGGGTGGGGTGGCAAGCAGGAGGAGGGGGGAGGGTACAGGGGTTTGTTCTTGTTGGTTTTTGGTTTTTGGTTTTTTGGGGGTTTTTTTGGAGGAGAAACTGGGAATGGAGATATCGTATGACATGGAATAAGAGATCTTAAGAGAAGTTCAGAGAGCAGTGAAGCATAGCAGTAGGGGTTGGGCAAATTGCACAGTGGATAAAACTTTTGATGTGCAAGTGTACGGACATGAGTTCACATGTCCTGAACAAAGGTAGATAAAATTGTGCAAGTCTGTAATCCTAGTGTTTTCATGCAAACATAGGAATCAGAGAGAGGAAAAGCTATAGGAATTCCCAGACCAGCTAGCTTGATGAACTCTGTGACTAACTGGAAACCGATTTTAAACAAGGTATAGCATAGGGTTTGCCCTCGGACCTGACACAAATACTGTGACATGCACCTGTTCACACTCACACACATTAACATAAAAGAAGCAACATTATTTGCTTGTCTATACTACGGTCACTAAAAGACTGCTTTTTGTTAACATAATCTACATGTACAATTTGTGATCAGTTGGGGTTTAATGATATTTTGTGTTTATAAAGACAAAATGAGAATGAATTGCAGGTGGGAGTGATGTAATCATTTACAGCTCTTCAATATTTTCTGTCACTGAAATTATATAAATGATGTAATATAGTAGATTGGTGGTGAAGAATCATGCTAAAGTTTCCTTATTTTATTGTTTATAATTTATGATGTCCATGAGGACCACTCTTATTTCATATTTCTATATGTAAAAAATATTTAATGTCATCTAAAATTATACTTGTTGCTTTTTCTCTTTATAAAACTTCCAGTACTGCTTAAGATCTCTCTTTGCTACAGTATCTTGTGAAATCACTTTTCTTTACTTGGCATTTTCATAAACTATCCATAAGAAAAAGATTCCTATGAAAATAACTGATACACCATAAAAAAAAAACCCACAGAGGAAAGAGCAGAGCAGTAGTAGATTGATTTTTGCATAAATAAGTAAATAAGTAAATAAATAAATAAACCCCACTGTTTGTTCAGTGATAGGGACAGTATGAATTAGGTAACAAAGTCATGATGCAAAATATGAAGGCAAGTCAATCCCCTATTTGAAGTAGGATCACATGAATACATTCAAAATGTGTCAGGTATACACATCTGAGGAATTATTGTCTCAAACTGATCTTAAAGCACAGCTGGCATCATTTTAAACTTTTATTGATAAATACTGTCAACACTAAAACTCCTTTTTTATGTTTTAAACTGGTCATTGTAACTTTAGTAACGTTTATTCTTTGACAGTTTCCTAGATTTATGTAAGTATATTGATCATTTGTATCCACTCTGTCCATCCAACTCCCCCTAGTGTCTCTTTCCCCTCCCAAACTCACATCCTCCATTGTAGATAAGGACTAATGCCCTGAATCCAGTTAGTGTTGTGTATGTGTCCCCTTCCTCAAAGGAGACCGACTCTAGCTTCCTTAGCAGCTGTAGATTATCTAGCCCCTCTGATGAAAGTGAGGCCTAATTGACACTCTCTTCCGTCCATGCTGAAGTTTTATTATTATTACTATAATAATTATCATTATTCTCTTATATGTAACATCCTAATCACAGTTTCCACTCCATCCACTCTTCCTAGTCCCTTTTGCTACTTTCCAGCTCCAAGAGAGCCACTCCTCCTTTTCCTTTCATAAAACAGAGCAGATCTACGAGGAATATCCACATAACATGACATCACAAGCTACAATGAGACTAAACACAAGCCCTCATCTCAAGATTGGACAAGGTAGCCCAGTAGGAAGAAAAGGGTCCCGAGCACAGGCAAAAGAGTCAGAGACTCCCTCCACTCTCACTGTTGGGAGTGCCACAGACACCGAGCTATACAACTATAACATATATGCAGAATACCTAGGTTAAACCCATATAGAGTCTTTATTTATAGTTTTGGTCTCTGTGAGTCCCCATGAGCCCTGCTTAGTTGATTCTGAGGCTTCTGTTTTGTTTTTGTGGTGTCCTTGACTTCTCTGGTTCCTAAAAAGGAGTCTCACTGACTCTGCCTAGTGTTTGGCTGTGGGTTTCTATCTGTTCTCATCGCTTGCTACATGATAACTCTCTGATGACAATTGGGCTACACACCGATCTACAATTGTAGCAGATATCATTAGGAATCATTGTTCAGGTTTTTTTCTCCAGTTCTTTTTGGTGCTAACCTGGGCCTCTGGGCAGGAAATCATGCCTCTGGTACCTAGAGAAACCAAGGAGTGTCAGATGTGATCTCCCTCTCATGTTGGGCCTCAAGATGTACACAGAATTCTGTGCTGTCATTACCCCAGAACATACAGGCTGGAATATTGTAAATTGACGGTTTTATAGCTGGATTGATGTCCTAGTATCACTGCTTTCACAGCTTTAGACGATGGCCATTTCAGGCACTCTATCTCACATTACTAGAAGACTTTGACAGGTATGATCCCTGTCATAGACTCCAGGAAGTTTCCACTGAACTAGGCTTTTACATGAGGCCCCCACTCCAAGAGCCCCCAATTCCAGATGTCTCAGTACTCTCTCCCATCCTTACTTGTTCCCACTCCACCCACAAAATCTATTCTAATTTTCCTTCCCAGGAAGATCCATGGCTTTCCTCCCGCCCCCTCTCCTACTCACCTTCATCCCTCCTTGTTACTTCTCCCCTCTGGGTCTGGATTGTAGCATGGCTATCCTTTGCAGCTAATATCCACTTATAAGTGAGTCCATACTAGGTTTGTCTTTCTGGATCTGAGTTACCTCACTCAGGATGATCTTCTCTAGCTCCATCCATATGCCTATGAATTTCATGATGTCATTGCTTTTAACAGGAATAGTGTTAA
The DNA here is from genome assembly GCA_019843815.1 of Montemys delectorum. Taxonomy (NCBI): domain Eukaryota; kingdom Metazoa; phylum Chordata; class Mammalia; order Rodentia; family Muridae; genus Montemys; species Montemys delectorum. The sequence continues at coordinate 2,243 of JADRCD010224181.1, read as the reverse complement.
TTTTTGACTTAAAGTATCTAGATACAAGTTTGAAAAATATTAGCTGATTGTAGAAGTTCAGGCATTCAGGAGGCAGAGGCAGACAGACCTAGGAGTTCCAGACCATTCTTGTCTATATTATGAGTTCCAGGACAGCCATGGCTGTGGGGAAGCACCCTGTCTAAAATAAAATAAAATAAAATAAGATAAAAATTACATTATATTTAGTTATATTGTAGTATAATGTAGTTTTAAATATTAAAAATTCCTTAGTGTGTTTTAATATTTTTAGTAGGTTTATTTGGGCTTGTCACTAACTCCTATAAAATATAATAATAGTAAATACTAACAATGTTGGAGTTATGAGCCTCCCAGTGTTGGTGTTGATAATCAAATCTGGATCTTCTGGAAGTATTCATACCTACTAAGCCATGTCTCTGGCCTTTTAACATATCTTACTGCATATCAATGTCAGGCTTCTTGGTGACATGTATTGTTAAATTGCAACAGTGTCAGAGGAAACAAAGGATGGCACCTATTGTTAAATTGCAAAGGAAACAAAGGATAGCATGTGATTTGTTTGTTAGGATGCATGTGTGTAGGTCAAAGGCCAATTCATGGTAATTGGCTCTCTGTTTCTACTATATGGAAATGTGGTGGTGACTGAATTCAGACTTGAGTCTAGCACCTTTTCCAGCTGAGTCATCCTGTTAGCTGTCTACTTTAACCATTCTACTATAAACTAGTTAGTTCTACTTATCTTTTTATAAAGCATCCATATCGCCATGACCACCCTATGAAAACTGTGGTGAAAGTGTCACATTACTTGTTGAGTATTAAGAATTTTGTTGAGTTTAAATTTTAATTTCTTTGAGGGTGCTGCCTCATTGTGGAGATAGTAAGAACTACAGATGCTTAATAGGCAATTGATTTTTATTTATTGTTATATTTTTAATTTAATGTGTAAGCCTGTATGTTTTTGGAGTATGTACTTGTGGGTATAGGTGATGGTGGAGGAATTGAAAATTCCAATGGAGTTACTGGCAGTTGTAAACTGCTCATTGTAGGTGCTGGGAACTTAATGCTGGTCCTCTGCAAGGCCAATAACATTCGACTGCAGAGACAACGCTTCAGCCCAGATAATTGATTCATTTTTGCCAGAGTATCCTTATCAAATTTACACTGATTTTTTTTCTCACATATAATATGAACAGATATTCATCCACATTTTTAAGAAATGCTTTTGGTTTGTTGTTTGTTTGTTTTGAGGCAGGTCTTTTGAAATCCAGCATGAGACTGAATTTTCAATGTAGCTAAAGTTGACCTCATCTTTTCCTTTTCCTCACATCCATGCCCAAATGGAGATATTTTTAAAGAAAACCTAAATATACAACCTGACTATGTTTTTGTTGTTGTTGCTGTTGTTGTTACAATACTTGTGTACTATGTTTCATAAGGAAATCTTAAGATAGCAAATGGTTTGACTTGTCTCAGAGTTTGTAGCAGTTTGTTGTTGAAGGATATTTGAGCACACTGAGCACACTGAGTTTTTTTTTTTTTTTTTTTTTTTTTTTTTTTTATTTTACTGACAAAAGCTATTTCTAGTTGTGATATGGCCCGACCTTAGCAGACACATTTGATCCCCTTGACAGACATGCCCTTAGTACAAATCCCAAACAGTGAAAGTAAAGTTAGTTTGTAGACTGAATCACCTGTATTTGAAAGTGATGTCTAGTGGCGGGGCAGACAAAGTGACAAATCAGAGAAAGATCTGACAGATTAGGCTCTGCCCAAGTCTCACAAGGAGAGAGAAAGAAGGGAAGTTTAAGAGGGAGGAGTGCAAAGAAAGAGCAGAGAAGGTAGCTACACAAGGCAGCAGAAAGGGACAAGGCAGTTTTCCTGGGAGAGAACAACCCAGACACAGGTTAAGACAGAATGAATGTAAAGGAGCCAGAAGATTAGAACAGAATGTCATGGTTAGTGTTAAGTTACACAGCTCAATTCAGTAAGAAACGGAATCGATTGAATCTGGAGCCTGGAGAGTTTGAGCCCAAAGAGCTGAGTTGAACCAGCTAGCCAGAGATCAGAAAGAACTGTGACGGGGTGAGCTCATTCATCAGTGTGTCTCAGAAACTGAAAACAGCCTAGGCCTAGGTTATATTGTGTGGAGGCTAGAAGCTTCCAGGGACTAGGTGTAGGTTAGCAGACCCAGGCAATAAGCCTCAGGGGGAACAAATAAAACAGGCAAATAAAAGTTACTTTTA
>JADRCD010224180.1:0-30026 GCA_019843815.1 Montemys delectorum | reverse complement strand
GGAGCTTTCCTCCCTCAAGCTGGCTCTAGACAGTTGGCCTGTGCTTTTTGGATGAGATGACAATTACATTTGCTTTGCTGGTTGGCATTTTTCTCTTGAAGAATGAGTTATCACTATAGTTCTCTCGGCTACCACTAACAGCAGAGCACATGGCGGCCTCAAAGCTTTGACCTTGGCATTCACAGTCTATGAACGAGGATCAGCAATTTGGGTTTCTTAAATAATGATGAAAGCTACCTGGTAGTCTAAAATATATTGGATCAAGGTCTTTCCTCTATTATATAAATAAGCATAAATGAGAACATTTGGGTACCTACCAAGTACTCATGCTTTTAAAAAACAGAAGAAATGAGTCCTGAGGTTCGCACACAGGGAATTATGATTAAGAAAAACACTCTATGGAAATCTGGCTGACGGACAATGCCTAGGCAGATTTTTGTGTTTGTAAGCTGACTATGAAAAGATGACAGGTAACAACACACTGTTGATTTTGAAGCAAGAGTGGTTGTGTTATAAGCTAGGTGTTCAAGGTTGGGAGCACCGGCAAAATGCAGAAGAGCCAGGCGTCCACAAAGTCTAGTTTGGAATTGGTTCTCTCAGCAAACTGACTGCATGGTCTCAGGAATCTTCAGTTTGCCAACACTGGTTTCCAAGGAGACTGCCAACACACGTTGGTGCCACCGAGGACCAAGCTGACCTGTAATAAAACGGAAGTTAATACTTCCTGCCGAAACTTTAGAAAACATGCTTATCAACTAGGAATAATCACCAAGTGCGTATGTAAAACACTGTAATAGAATTTGACAGAGTGGGAATAAGTTTTTTTTTTTTTAGAAAGGAACCTCTCAAAAGCAATCCTTTAAGCATGCAGGCTAGATGCCAGCCGGACTATTTTCTTATGCTTCGCTTAAGTATTTACTTTGGAGATTCGTGCACCTTGTGCCAATGGTTTTATTTTTGTCTATAATGAGGTGGACCAGCTCCTCTGGATTGTAGCATTTCTGGTTGACATTTTCAATAGTCACTTTCACTTGAGTAATTTATAACTGCAGATTTCCTGCCTGCTTCTGGTGTTTTATTCGGAATAGAATGTGTTTCTATATTAAGGCTGATGTGGTGCACAAATGCTTTTAGGTATATAAGCCAATGGTATAATTTGCGCTTGACCTTGGATCTTACTAGTCAAAAGAAAAGAGGGAAAGAGGTGGTTTTTGTCATTTGGGAAACTACCAAAAGCATTATTTTAGAAAGGAGACTGGAGTAATTCCCATTACATTTATATTAGAGGGCAAACTCTGTGATTTCCTCTTATTGCTTGGTTTTACAGAATGTTATGCCCCACTGCTTTAATTAAATTCCAGTAATAGAGGAAATAGCAGTTATTAACCTCCAACACTGGTGAAAAATTAGTCTTGAGTTAGCATGGCTTAAAATCCATGCCCTGGTTCTAATCGCCTCTGAGTTCCTTGGCCAAGCACAGTGGGGCTTTGTGTGTCAGCACCTACATTTATTAGGACAATAAGGTAAAAAAAAATATATATATAACATGAGGTTAGACTCAGGGGGATTAGGTTAGATTTTAATACAAGCTGTATTCTTATGGGCCATGTTAAAGTTTGCAAGATCTGGTAAAAGTAAATATTAACCTAACCCCCATATCACATTTTTGTGATTGAAAAGGAATTAGTTCTGATAACTTGATTCCCTTTGCTGAAAAACTCTTAGGAATTTAATATATAGCAACAGGACTTCCAAATTCAGCTATTTTAAAACTCGATTATTTTAGAAATGTGCATCTTTTCTATATAAGCCTGCACCTACACTTGTAATTTTCTGAAGTGATCGTTGCATTTTTACTATTTACACATATCTTACCTCCTAAGTTCTACAATTAACATACTTGGTTTGTTGGTAAATTTATTCTGAATCCACAAGAAGTCCTATAATTTATATGAATGTAGAAATTCATTTATTAAACAATTTTTAGCATAGTAATTTATTACAGTATACTTTTTTTGATGAAGAGATTAACATTATGGTCTATTAATTAAATAGATTGACTCTGAATGTACTTACAATTGGATTACTATTTTGCTTGAATTTAATATTAACAAACTATATGTCTACTAAGAAGGGTAAATATGTAAAAAAATTTAAAGATCTGTTAGATTGTTTGATCTTTAAACTAGATATAAAGTGAATTATCAGCTTTCTTTAAGGTACCTTGTTTTTGTAGAACAAAGTATACCTTTTAATTTTAAGTATATTGTTTCCAAAAGCTAAGTGTATTTGGCATAGTTTTAAAAAAGACCTATGTATGAAGAAACGCCCTTTAAATCAAATCTACTGTTCTTATTTCAAATACACAATTAGCAGATTCAGAAAAAACATTAATAAGAGAACGTTGTATTTTCTTCTTCCATTCAAAGTGTTATTCTGGGGACAACCAGAGCTTCATTGTGAATAAAATAAAGCCATCTACACGGTAGTATTTTGTAAATATATGAACATTAAATAATACTCTAATAACAGTGCAAAACCGCACAGGTCATGGTATTTCTAGATTCATGTCTGATAGAAAAAGATGTAGGTAAGTACTGAACTCAGTCTTTAGGTAAACATCCATTCTAGTTCGTCATGTGAGCAGAATTATTGGCAGGGCTCAGCGTTTGGATTCACTTTTTAAATTAACCACTTCAATGGTTAATTGAGGATTTCTAAGCCAATAAATAGCCCTTCAGCGTTACTGACTGCAGGCTCAGCTAGCATCCCAAACAAGCTAGCTATGAATGGACCATTCTGCCCCACCGAAGACAAGGACAGGACGCTTCCCTTCTTCCCAGCACATTACGGGACTCCCACTTAGGGTAGCTTTTGTGCAAGGAGCATGTGGCTGTTTAAAGGCCCCAGTGGGACATCCAGGGACCTCAAAGAAGGGAAAAAATTATTTGGAACGATTTTCTTTGGTTCAAGGGCACCCGAAGCAGCCTGCAGCTGGCCTGCTGCTATTCCGGTCTGCGTCAGGAACCCCTTCCTGCGGCAGCTCTCAGGAAGCTTTGCGCTGCTGGCCGGCTCCTCCTGCTCGGAGCCTTTGATCAGCCATCCCCTTTGCAAGCCGCTTAAAAATAACAGCTGCTGAGAGAAGCCAGGACTCAGGGAGAGGAAAGGTTCTTTCCTTTCCTTTCCCAACTGTTGTCTTGCTCTTGTGTAAGGGGACACAGGTTCCCAGCTAAGAATGGAGCTCAGGAAACAGCATAGTTAGAAGGATGGTTGTTAAGGCAGGTGAGACAAGCTTGCTAACCGACCTCTTGTCCCCAGCCTCATCTTTTCAGTAAGTTCACATTTTTTTTTGAGAGAAGCAGGAACATTCTTTTCCTCGAGTGTAGTCCAATCCGCCCCGGAAGGCTTCTTCTACGGAAGGGCTAAACCTGTTCCAAATCTTTAAACCTCCCGGGACAGCTCTTAAGCCTAAGACACAACTAGAAAAAGACAGATCACAACAACAACAAAACGGTGATCATACTTGTTAATAAGCCTACTACAAAAAAAAAGATGAACAGATAATTAGATTTTTGATTAAATAATGCTAATTAGTAAGATAAAGATGGAATAAAAATGAGGTCTTTTATTTCTATTTTCATTTCATTTAGCAACAAAAGCTAAAATGTGTGTGTGTGTGTGTGTGTGTGTGTGTGTCTGACAAGGTCTCTGTAGATAGCTCATTCTGGTCTGGAATTCCTGTCCCAATCCTCTAGCCTCAGTCTCCTGAGCGCTGGAATACCAGGCATGCTCCTCAATGCCCAGCTTACACAGTTTTTGTTGCTGTTGTAGTTGTAGTCTTTCTAAGAATTTTGATGGACATGATTACGATGCTGGGTTTAATGACCTTCATTACTGTCTGTTTCAGCAACAGAGCAAATACACCAGAAATCTGGGCATCTGCAATGTGACTGGACTTGAAATGCAATCTAGATGGTAAGATTACAGTCACGTTGGCAGCAACGTGGTCGCAAGGGGCTGGCAATAACGACACATGTAGAAGCTGTCTCTGCAGTAGGTAGGATTATTCTGTGTTAATTCACATGTGCAGGGCTGACTTCTCTGGGCAAAACAGGCCAGGGAGACAAAGCACGTTTGCTACAGTGCTGGGTCTCTCCTAGATGGCTGGATGACCTGTAGTGACTCTGAGAAGAATCAGTTAAAGAACTGTGGAATGCATTTGGAGAACGGAGGGTAAGATGGGGTTCAAGATGGGAGGGTCAGCTCGTATGGACTCCAGGGTGGCTCAGGGATTGCTGATGCATCAAGTGTCCAGGTAGTTAAGGCCAGAGGTGACTAAGAAATGGGTGTGGCTGGAGAATAGAGTTGCAGAACCAATCAGGCTTAGATTGTGGAAGGACATGCAGGCTTTCACCTTGAATTGTAACATTTATTCTCCATCCTAGAGGGATTGTGCCACAGTGCTGGATTCAACCATGTTTTCAGAATTCCTCTTTGCCTAACTTTCAGAATCAAGCTTTTCAAACAAGGATCTTTCTAGTTGTCCTTGTGATTGTGTTCATCACTGCCAAATATGACAGCCCATACCAGACACCAGGCTTCAAATCTCTGGGCCGTAGCTCTTGTCACATGAGACACACTCCTATCCCTAACTGTTGGGGAGTAGCCAGTATTCTCTGACAGGCTTCACCACTGAATCCAACCTGGAGGCCACCAAGCTTGGGTAATATTTGCCTCTCAGAGAACTCTGACCCTGCAATGAAGACATCCCAGGTGATGTGTCTATGTCCTAAGAAGGGTGATCCAGGCTCCACTCACATGTGGAAATTAGCTTGCTCCTAACTGATTCAAGGCTTATAACAGAGTGACTATTCATCTCAGTCATAGCTTGTAATGTTTGGGGGACTATGGGACCCCTTTGGTCCATGGTCCAACATGAAGTTGAATATGTAGAGAGGTAAGGGGGATCTGGAAGGAGTAGGGAGAGGAGAAAATGTAATCAAAATATATTTCATAAAAATGTTGATGCATATAGAAAAATCCAAATGGATCCATACTTACCTCTCTGCACAAAACTCAAGACCAACTGGATCAAAGACCTCAACATAAAACCAGACACACTGAACCAGAGAGAAGAGAGGGTGAGGCAATAGCCTTGAAGGCATTGGCACAGAAGACGGCTTTCTCAACAGAACACCGACAGCACAGGCACTAAGAGCAACAATTGATAAATGGGATATCATGGAACTGATGGGTTCTGAATGGCAAAGGACGTGGCCCTTTGGGCAAAGTAGCAGCCTACAGAATGGGAAAAGATTTTATTTCACCTACTACACATCCAAGAGAGGGCTAGTATCCAAAATATATAAAAATCTCAACAAACTGATAACAAGAAAACAATCAACTCAACTTAAACAGAAATGCAGATCCAAGCAGAGAATTCTCAAAAGCAGAGAGTCAAGTGGGTAAAAAATACTTAAAGAAATATTCTTAGTCATTGGGAGAATGAGAATCAAAACAACTTTGAGATTTCGTTTGTTTGTTTGTTTGTTTGTTTTTAACTTGTCAAAATGACCAAGATCAATAAAACAAATGACAGCTCATTCTGGTAAGGATATTGAATAGGGGAAACACTTGCCCGTTGCTGATGAGACTGCAAACTTGTACAGTCACTGTGGAAATCAGTGTGGTGGTTCCTCAGGAAAATGGGACTTGACCTAGCTTACGATCAAGCTGTATGACTCTGGGGCATGTACCCAAAGAATGTTTCCTCCTATGACAGAGACTGTTGCTAAACCATGTTCATTCCTGGTCTATTCATAATAGCCCGAAATGAGAAACAGCCTAAATGCACAAAACAAATGAATGGATGAAAAAGTAGTACGTTAGGAGTATTATTCAATCTTTAAAAACAGCCAAATGGAGGGAACTAAGAAAAAAAAATTATCCTGAGTGAGGTAAGACCCACTCACAGAAAGACCCAGAAAGACAAATGTGGTATATAATGACTTATATCTTAGTATTAACCATTAGCTATTAAGTCAGTGTTAAGCAAGCAATAATCCACAGAACCACAGAGATTACAAATAGAATAAGGGAATAAGGGGAGGGCAGATAGGTCTCTCTAGGAAAAACAGATAGAGCTGACAGTTATGGATGCATGGGAGAGCCTGGAATAGGAGGACCAAGTGGAGAGGAAGAGATAAAGGGATGGGGGGCGATATGAGGAGAGACAAGTATAGATGCCTAATACAGTAGAAGCTTCCTAAAATATATACATCTATGAAATGTATAAATGAAATCGGTAAAGGGGGAGAGAGTTAGAGTCCTAACTGGATATCACTTGTTACCAAATAAAGCTTCCAGTATCAGGATGGTTTTCCTCTAATTAAGTTGTTGGCCACAGTGGTCCTATGGAGATCTTCAAACCACCACGACTGCCACCAAGGGTATAGGTTGCTCTCCACAAACAACAAGATCTTATTGCTAAACACAACACGTATACAACTCATTAAATATGGAGAAGTTGAGCTGGTGCCTACCGAAAGCCTTCACCTGTACAGGCTAGTGCTCTTGGTATCAGAAGGTACTCCGCATAGCACCAAAGGAGAAACAAACACCAACCCAACCACAAAAGCCTTTAACCTAGCACGGTGTCCTGCCTACAAGATACGCCAGAGCAATGGTGGCATTAAGCTTGTGGGAGTAACCAACCAGTGTCTAATTTGACTTAAAGCCCTCTCCAAGAGGCGGAACCCATACCCAGTGCTGCCTGAGTGACCAAAAACCCAAGATTAAATAATCCAGGGATTTAAGGAGAAGCAAAACACGACTGTTCTCCTAAAGAAACATAGCATTGAGATGACTCCTAGTGACATCCTGCTATACTCATAGATCAGTACTTTGCTCAGCCATCATCAGAGAAGCTCCCTCATATAGCAATTGAGAACAAATACAGAGACCCACAGACAGACACTACACACACAGAAAGAACACACAGGTCTAAATGGGATGTCTCCATCAAATCCCTCCTCTCAAAGCTCAGGGAACCCAAAGAAGAGGAGGCAGAAAGAGTATGGGGGGGGGATGGTGGACACTGAGGAAACGCCCACTCCATCAACTGGATTGATGCACATATAAACTCACACAGACTGAGGGCCTGCATGGGTCTACACCAGACGGGGTCCCAGATCTGAAGGAAGTAGACACATGACCTCATCCCTAACCTAGACAATCCACAACTGATAACCACTTCCAAATCAAAACTTAGCTTTCTTCAAAGGAGTCTCACTGGGCTAACAAGCTGCTCTTAAGGGTAGGCTGTGTGCCCAGCAGTAGATGGCCAACAGAAAATTAATACAGTGGCACCCTTTTGAGGCCCCTTGTCTCATAGTATTGTGCCAGGGCCTTTTCTGCTTTTACATTTTATCTCTTTTTATTTTCTTTCTGTTGCTGTCTGTCTGTCTGTCTGTCTATCTGTCTGTCTCTCCCTCTCTCTCCTACAGATCTTTTTTCTGTATATTATGGATTCGGCTTTGTGTTTTTATGGGATTTACGGGATTCTTGAATGTGTGAATGAATGGGTCTCTGTGTCTATATCTGTTTCTTGTGTCTTCTCTTGGGCTCTTTTCCTTCTGTTTGTTTTGGCCTAGCCTAATATGTTTGTTTTTATTTTAACTTATTATGTATTTTTATTATTACCCCTTATAAGCCTGTTCTTTTCTAATGAGAGCTAGGAAGGGTGTGGGTCCGGAGGCAGGGGAGGTGGGAGCAACTAAGAGGGATAGGAGGAAGGGAAACTGTAAGAATATATTATGTGAGAAAAAAACATATATTTTCAACGAAAGAAAAACAAACAAATCAAAAAATCAAATAATTTTTAAAAATTTTACTAAACTAGAATTTAGTGAAAAAACAACCAATCAATCGAGATTAAAAAAAAAAAAACAAAATTAAAAAACCCCGTAGCAGAAACCAAGCAGCAGTTGCTGTCACCTACTGCATCTCGTGAGCTGAGCCTGACAGGTTCCCTGAGCTTTTCGTGAGAGTTCCCTGGTTTCCTTTCTTTTTCTTCTCCCCTCCCCCTTCCCTACTTCCCTCTTCTCTCCTTCCGTTTGTGGTTCCCTTCCTCCTCCTCTTCCCATCCCTCTTCCCTTCTACTCTCCCCGTTTATTTCCTTTTGTACCAGGGCTGAGGTTCATTCTCAGGCCCTTGCTCTATGAGTTCTACATCATGGAGCCACACCCATGTGGCTTAGAGACATACTTGTCTCTGTCCTTAGGGCCATGAAGTGTGGAGACCTGTGGAAATGGAGGATGGAGAGCCAGATTCATGTGACTCTCTTAATCTGTCTCTCACTGTTTCTTCCTCCAATTCTCTTTTTTCATCCTGTCTTCCTTTAACTCTTTCTTCTTTCACTCTTATGTTTGCACACATGAGCCTTTTCTCTCCTTTTCATCCTTTCTTTGCCATAATGATAACTTACAGCTTCCAGTTTTGGCTGAACTGTACACAACTGTTAGCAAAACTTGGGTCAAAGAAATTTCATCTGGAAACTGTCAGGGTATTTCTGAAAGACAAGCAGGAAAAATGAGAGGAGTAAGGGCAAGCCATTCACCCCTAACACCTATTAGGCTTTTATCACAATAAGCCACTAACTGAACAGTGTGGTGGGGTCTTTTCCTCCACATCTGTAAATGGAGAAAGGCTGCCTGATGGTGTCCACTCATGCAGCGTTCTCCGAGCAGGTATAGCCATTCAATAGGCACCATCTGACTTGGTGGATGTGATCTCACCTGATGACTTCCTGCTGTTCTCTTGCCCAGTGAAATGTCCATGCAACCAAATTAGTGGCTCTGGTAGATTTTGTCGATTTAACACAACTAGAGACATGGAGAGAGAGCCAACATAAATTGAAGAATTGCCTCCCTTAGATTGGCCTGTGGGAATGTTGTGGAATATATGCTTGATAAATAATTGTCTTAGATAGGGTTACTATCGCTATGATAAAACACTATGACCAAAAATCAGCTTGGACGAGGAAAGGGTTTATTTCACTTACACACCCCAAGACACGGCTCACAATTCCAAAATCCTCTCCAAAACAACATGATCAGGTCTGCCATAGTAATAGCCCACTATCCTGGTACCAATATTTGTCTTAGTGTTACTATTGCTGTGATACAACACCACTACCAAAAGCAAATTGGGGAGAAAAGGGTTCATATGGTTTGCATATCCTGAATCACAGTCTATAGGGGGAAGCCAAGGCAGGATTCAAGCATGATGGGAACCTGGAGGGAGGAGCCGCTGCCAAGGCCATGGAGGGATGCTGCTTACTGCCTTGCTCCTCAGCCAGCTTTCATATAGCACTCAGGACCACCAGCCCAGGGATGGGACCACTCACAATAGGTTGGGCTCTCCCACATCAATCACTAGTGAAAGAAACGCCCTACAGCTTCACCAATAGCCTGATCTCATGGAGACACTCTCTCAGTCAAGGCTCCCTCCTTTCAGACGACTTGAGCTTGTGTCAAGTGGACAGAGGACTAGTCAACACAACGCTTGATGCAGGACAGCCCAGCACACTGTGGGCTGAGCTACCAGGTACCATGAACAACCCAGTAAGCAGCCCCCCTCCTTAGCCCCTGCTGCAGTTCCTGTCTTCAGGTCCCTGCTTGAGCTCCTAACCAAGGGTTCCCTCAGTGATGGGCTGCGCAAACTCTAAGCCAGATAAACCCTTTCCTTCCCGAGCTGATTTTGGTCATGGTGTTTATCATAGTTGCAGAAAGCATACTAGAACAGTATCCATGGTAACTGCATGTTTCCTGGCCCCTAGGAAGCTTCGCTTATAGGTTTTGAAAGCACACTGTGATAAATCAGGGGCAGCTATCATTCTAGAAGTTTCTCTCTTCACAGGTGAGTACAGAATAACTTAAGTAATAATTCCCCAGGACTTTATGTCCTCTCCAGTCAGTGGCCAGATGGTGTCCACTCACTTTCCTCATTATCTCCATAATGGAAGTCTTTTTTCCTCTGCTTTGTGATGGCTGCTATGGTTGGCCAATATGATATATCTAAGTGCTGTTACTGCTTCTTTTTATTCTGTTTTTACTATGTTATTATTTTGAAGGCCTCAACCAGCCTTCAATCTGTGATCCTACTGCTTCAACCTCCTGAGCAGCTGAGATGACAGGCTTGCCTACCAAGCTACAGTCCTTTGGACTACCATTCTATCCTGCCCATAGTGATAAATACGCTGCTGGGTATGTGGTTAAGAACTCAGTATGTGTTTCTTAAATCCTGCTGTGGTTAGAGAGCACAGTGAACACTTGTGGCGTGGGTAGCAGTTGTCAGGATCTGTTTGTCAGCTGGGCTTGGAGAACCTGTGAACCTGAGGTCGTGTGTGGTGGCTGTGGTAAGACTGCTTGGTCACCACTGAGGGAAAGTAGCCAATGGCCTCCAGGCCATTGAATTGAGGAGGTTCCTCCATAGAACTGGGTCCTTTCAGTGGCATAGTCCTCTAGCTTCCTTCTGAAGGATCTGTGTCCAGACTGCCTTGTCAGTAGATCACAGGACTATGCATGTGTCTGCTTTACCTATGTGTTTCCTGAAGGCCGTTTCTCCCCAAAGGTTCATTCTTTTATAAACAGCAATGTATAGGCCAAGTGGAACAGTGTGAAACCCGAGGCTGAGCCTGTGGTGGCCCCACTTCAGCCTCTCTGTGCCCACTATCAGTTCTTCCAGTGGAAACCTCAACTTCTTGTTTCTTCAGGTTCTTTGTCTTTTACTTTAGAACAGCCATAGGAAACACTGTGGCTGTTTCTAGTCTCATCTCACAGATAGGTATAAAGTTTCCACAAGACAACAAAACCACCAGGTGCCAACCCTGCTGTGAAGACAAGTGTGGGAGGTAGGGAGTCCGCTCAGGTGGTGAAGTGCTTGCCACAAGCATGGGAACCCGAGTTCTGCTCCCAGCCCCTGTAGAAATGCCAGGCAGTCAGAGTTTGTCATCCCAGCACTCAGAAGGAGGAGCCCTGGGCTTGCTGGTCAGCTGGCCCAGCATAATCAGTGAGTGACTTTGGCTCAAAGACAAGTAACAGAGAACACCTGGTATCAACTTCCGACCTCCACATGTCTCCTTTTCCCGCTCCCTCTCCCCCTTTCCCCTTCCCCTCCCTCCCCTCCCTCCCTACCCCCCTCTCTCCTTCCCCCCTTCTCTCCACCACTACTGGGGGAGGAGCATTGGCTTCAGAGTTTCCACAACAACCAGTTGGCTCATGGTGATGAAAACAGATGCATGATGCCAACAGACAAGGCAGTTGTTGGAGCCCAAAGAGACTTGGATAGGGTGCAAGAACAAACATTGTTAGGGAAAAATGAGGGAAATGTGGATATTGATCTAGGATGGAAAGAAACTGAGTGCCAGGTCTGGAGATGGGGCCACCTTGGCATGCTGCAGTGTGAACCACAGGGATGGGGCAAGCTGGGATGATCCTGTGTTTGAGCCATAGGAAAGGGGTGAGGTAGCTTTGTCAGACAGGCCCTAGTCTTATGCACACAACAGGCGTCTTCTATAGCCCTGCTGCAACAGAATCCCTCAATTTCCCAAGTTAAATTCTCAGAGAACCTTAGATGGTTGCTTAGGAGGCTTTACACTTTCCAACTAGAACAATACGAATGCTTCTTCCTCCATCTCCTGGCTTCTGTGAAGGTTATGTGGGCTATCTGCACGTACTTTAGAAGCAGCCTCGCCGTTGCCATAGTGAAATGTAGGCAATGCGTCAAGTACAAGGAGACCACCTAGAGCTTGTTTCGGATTGCCTTAATCCACTGAGGACACCCTCTGCCCATTCTGACTCCAAACCCACACAGCTGCAGAAGGTGACTCCAGGACGCATTTCGTCACCCAGTTGGCTAAGACTCTTATTTATTTTCACTGCTGGCTGCTGTTGCTTTGATCTGGGTTTTCCCCCCAACAGTCCATGTGTTAAATATTTGACTCTCTGACCATAGTGCTATTGAGAGATGGTAGAAGTTTTAGGTCAAGGGGCTTAGTGAGAGTTTCAGAACATCTGTGTATGGTGATACTATTAGTTGTGTGACACTGTTCCTGGGGAGATGTAAACAAACATTCACTAAGGAACAAATATCTGCTAAGGTACCAACAATAGACCTTAGTGAGCCCGCCATCAAAGTCTAATTTGGTCAACCAATGAGTCTATTGATGGTACAGGAGGATGGATGAGGTCTCACTTCAGAAGTATAGGGCTCAAAGGTTGCTTCATCACAAAAGCTATAACCTGGAGCTCTCTGTTCAACATGCAGGCAGCTCTACAGATAGGGGAATGTCCTCCCCTCAGGGAGTCCTTAAAGCTGACATAACTGTGTGGAGGGAAGGCCAGTGAATCTGCTAAGTTTGACGGACTCATGAGTTGTTTATTTTTCGAATCTGAATGAGCCGAGACATCTATGAGTCTCAGTATTTCCCTCCAGGATGGAGGGCTCCCATTTGGAGGAAGTGTTTAAGAGAGGTGGGGACCCTGGTACTCCCTCTATGCTTCACTCTCTGCTGCTACAAAATGAACAACTTGCTCACTGTGAACTCCTGCCATGATGTCCTGTCTCACCAGGGTACCTAAAGCCACGGGATTGACTGTTCACAGGTAGTGAGACCATAAGTCTAGACAAAGTCCTGTGAGTCCTCTTGGATGTTTGCAAAGCAGTCTGAGACACCAGCCACGCCTCTTATAGTGTCTGCTGAAGGATTCTTATGTGGCTATTCTGAAACTTTAAATTCTCATATCTTTAATTTACTCTGTTGTTGTTGTTGTTGTTGTTGTTGTTATTTTACAATTTCTTCATTCCTTTTCAATCTTTTCCTCCCCCAATCATTTTCTTTGGAAGCCCTGTGCCAATCAATCTTCTTGTTATCTAGATAGAAACAATTCATCTATGCTCTCAGTTCCCTGGTTATCTGGAGGCGGGGTTTGACAGAGCATCCTTACTGACAGCTTGTCTTTGTAACATCACAGCAATTCAATGAAATCCAGGCATCTCTGGGTGGGAGGTGGCGAAAGAATGCAGATTCATTGAACCTCAGTCCTTGTAGCATGCACTTTCCAACTGTGACACTGCAGGTTTTCATGCAGTCGGTGTGTCCTCTGGGATATTTCCCCACCATCTGCCCAGGTATTGCCACAGTGTCATAGAAGGCCACAGAATCCTATGTGGGAACCACCAAAATACCACCTAGATAACAACCCAGGCTCTGAACAGGGACAAAGATGAGCCTGTAATTCTTCTGTATCTTTATTGTAAATAAAGGAAAAGATGGTTTAAGTAAGGTTTTCATTATCCCATGGGTACTGGGTTATCTCTTACTCCAGTGCAAAATAAAGCACTCTACTTCTCTTTGGTTGTCAGACCTCCATGGCATTACTCTGCTCCTCCCTGAAAATGGACAAACATTTCCCCCTATACTTTTGGTAATAAAAAGGGCAAAATGATTGATTAGGTATATTTTATTATTATTTTTAACTCTGATGCTAGCAAAGGAATGGGATGGTATTTAATTATAACATGGAATTACGTAACAACATGAGATAAATGTACTCAACTGAGTAACCCCACATTTGGGCATGTACCTGAGAAGTGTGGAAGTGGCACTCATAGGGTTAATTCCAGGCAAGACCACTTAGAAGCTCCTGCTGATACAAACTTTCTCTTCTCAAGGTGGAGAGAGTTCTATGGATGAATGGAGTTATGGTAGCCAAAGTGAATGGCCACAGTGCCTTTGTGAATTGTGAGTGTAGACATGCTTTTCAGATGGTAAATTTTGTGTGATGTGTATTTATCACAATGAGAAAAATCATTAGGATTGCAGAGAAAGCTTAGTTTCTAACAAACATGGTGGGAATGGTGGCACACATTTATGATCTCAGTGCCAGAATTCAGAGACAAGATCCTTGGGACTGACGGCACAGCCAACATGGCCTCCTTGGTGAGAGACAATGTCTTACAAAACATGGTGGATGGCACCTGAAGATCATCTAAGGTTGACCTCTGGCCTCTAATGTACAGATACACATGTGAATAAATATACATACCACAGCATGTGTGAAGTCACATTAGGTTGCATCTCTAATATGAAACAAGTTATAGATTCCCTTCCGTGAGTAGAACACTGATTAATTCATCTCACCTGTAGTATTTTTTACTAATATTATTCTGACTTTGGAAGCTTGGGAAATCAGAGAAGCCAGGAGCCTTTATTGTGGTTATGTAAGGAAACAGGAGCAGAGTGATTCCAGTCCAGTTCTGAGCCTTCCCTATCCTGCTGGCTCCTGCTATGTGTGGGTGACTACCTCACTCGTGCGTACCCACACTCAAATTTACATGTATCCTAGGATTATTGTGCTACCATAAATTCAAATGAATCTGACCATGTAGTGAACATGGCAGAACAGTCCACAAAATCTGCTTACTGCTCGTGGCATGGAGCAGTTCCCACCGCCAAATGCATCTGAAAGAGTCTTCCCAACGCACCGACTCAAGGCACGGCTAACTGCTTCAGCCCTGGGCTCTGGGATCACACCCTGGCATTTGGGTGCAAAGTGAATCCAATGCCTGAGAAAACTTAAGCCCCAGGCCATCTTTATTTTCCCTCCAGAGAGTGAGTTATTTGAAAATGTCTTGTAGAACTTCATAGGTTTTTTTTTTTCTTCTCTGTATGAGGTTTAATATGTGTTCACTGTGTAAGAACAGTCTAGCTGATTGGATCCCATGGCGAGCAGAGCTGCCCCAGCCTTGCTGGGACTTGTGTTTCCTAAATCCTGGCACAGAGCAATACTGAGTAGATGCTTCCTGCCCAGAAGCATAGATACCCTGAGTGTGGGCTCAGGGGGCCTCCGTTTGGGGTGCAGTGTATCCTGGGCTGAGGAAGCAAGCAAGCTGACACCTCCACTGGCCATCAATCAGCTCAGAGCCTGGCTGGAGCCGTAGTGGGTGGATTCTGCTCTGTGTGGTGGAAACACAAGGAGACAGAGACAAATGTTCCCTGGCCTTGCAGTTCTCCATGCTGCCCTTTCACAGTCCCTTAACATGCATGCTCAAATTGATTTAGCCCTTTCCCCTCAACTCAACCATCTACTTTCCTTGCAGACAGTTTTATGTGTGGCTGCCCTGCCAGTAGCTATAGTGTTTCAGAAACATTGACGTCCAGACTTAAAGGATGAGTGAGGAGGGGTGGGGGTGGAGAGGAAGGGAGGTGAGCTTGACTCATTTTAATTCCTTTTTTTATGGGGTGCAAAACATGCCCATCACGGCACCAACTTTGTCTCTCCCTCTTGTTTTTCTTCTTTATTCCTTTTCTGTGTCAATGATTTCCATGAAAAGGTTTGAATAAAGCCTCACACTTGAAAAGCACATCTGCCAGGTGATGTCAACGCCTGGCCTGCTCCGTTTCCTGTTGGGTGGTGAACATGCCATTCTCTCATGGCCCTGGAATGCTGATTGGGTCCGGGGGCGAAGGCCAAACACAGGTAGGGTCAAGCTAGAAGAGCAGGGTGTGGGGGTGCTTTCTGTCTTCAGTTCAGCTCTTGAGAGGGGGGGCTGGGAAGAGTCTAGAAGCAGTTTATTGTCTGTTCTGCAATGTAAACTCAGAGGAGGGGGAAGAGGGCAGGAAGTAAAAACTGGACTGTCAACAGTCCCTTGTCAGCTGCCTGCACAGCATGCAGACATGCCAAATGTTGGGTGGACTTTGCCTGGGACAAGCCAGGACCCAGGTTTGACCCTTCCCCTGACATTTTTGGAACTGGATGAAAGCACCTTCTTGGAATGTGTGAGAATATTTCTGGCATCGAAGGTCGAAGACTAAGCCTCAGAGTTAAAATAAATATTCAGGGCAAGGAAGGAAACGGTGAGGTTAAGGGTTTGATCAGATATGAGCTCGGAGCTCACAGAGTTCATCTCCCTCCTTGTATTCTCTCCGGTTTCGTGTGTTCATCTACACAGCAGCCAGACACACAGCTTGTCCTTCCTCCTCCTGTGGGGAAGGGTTGAAGAGAAGCCGTGGATTTATGCAGACAAATAAAGATAAAACAAACAAAATAAAATCAAGTAGGTTGAAGCATGAAGCTTGGCCCTTGTATTTTTGGTTATTCCCTGAGATGGGATACTTAGTTCATTGCAGTGTCTTACTCTATAGAGTAGTTGGGAAGACAATGCAGGAAGAGACAAGAGTATTTTCACCTTTTTATAAGAAATAGCATCTGGGGGGGGGGGGGAAAGACCGTAAGACAGACATATACCTTTCTATGCATACAAAAACACTAAGAGAGAAAGTTTTCATTGATCTTGCATGGTTAACATTATGGTTCAAGGCTTTAGTTACCAGTCTGGTATCCTCACTGCAGAATGCCTTCTGCATTTCCAGAAGCTGCTGAGTATTGTCCTGCTAGGCACTGAGATGACATTTGGGGCCATCCTCATGCTATCAGGACTCATAGGGCCGTCCTTGTCTCCCTGAAGTTCTCAGGGTCTTCATGGTTGACTGTTCCTAATCAGACAGTGCTCTGAAATACCCAGTTCCTTTGGAGCCGGGCACGGGATGCCCCTGGGGAAGTGAAGCATGCAGTTCTGAAGCCAGACATTCAGTCTCCACTGAGGACCATGGATGGCTGGGAAAGCCTCCCTGCTGGCCGGAAGGCACACTGTGGCCTGCTTGCTGCCGAGGGTGTGGGCAGAGGCTGTCTGGCAAGGTCAAGGGTGACTCAGGGAGGTTCTGTGTCGCTTTCTGCAGCTACACATCTTCCTTTAACAAGATCCCATGGAAAATACCGTCTGAGAACTTGCTCGGTATGAAGATCTAAGAGGTGAGAATCCACCTGAAGGGTAACCCCTCCTCTGCCCATGAACCTTAGAAGTGACCTCACATCCCTGTTTAAAGGCCATGAGACGATATATATATATACATACGCTCCTCAGTCACTGCCACCCCACCTTTACTTTCAAGGATGTACTACAGAGGATGTCCACACTCAAGGGAAATGGGAGTTCTCCAAGAGCTTTTGTTCCGAATGCAAACTTGGCATCTATAGTAGTCTCCCCTTCCCTGTGACTCCACTTCCTGAGGTTTTGATGGTAGTCGGCTACGGTCTGAAAGAGGTGGCATGGGAAAATTCAGGATGTGTAGGTTACACGCTATTCCAAGTAGTACGATGAGCTCTGTGATAGGCTACAAATCATCCTTCACCTGGCACATCTACCAGGTTCATCCCTCCCACACATCACCCACTTCTCAGCCACGCTGGAGAGCATATCCAGAGCTGTGGTTCCTCTGAGCTTGTGTCTAACAGGCTTATGCTCAGCTAGCTTTCTTATACATCACAAACCCTCCTGCTTAGGGAATAGTACTGCCCACAGTGGGCTGGGCCTTCCTTCATCAATGAAACAATCAAGGCAGTCACCAACAGTCATGTCTATAGGCCAATCTGATCTAGGCAGTTCCTCAGTTGAGGCTTCTTCTATCAGTGACTCAAGGTTCTGTCAAGTCAATAGTTAAAGGTAACTAGGACGGCTGCTGTCACTAATTTCTTATTATGGCTAACTCATAAATTAAATGCAATCAGAGGGATGTACAGGAAGGATGGAATATATGTGAGAATTCAGTGATGCTAACAGACCCAATTTTAGCCATTGCCTGGGAGTCTAGAGACATTTCCCCCAGGATCACAGAGAACTAGTGTGCGTTGTGAAACATCAGGCCTGCCTCCTGGGAACCACTGAACAGACTGTCTAAAACTGAGAATTTTCCATTAAATTGGAACAAGTGTTTGCCATGCTAATTGCTTACATAATTAATTCTTCGTTGGCCCTCAGATATATTTTATTTGCGTAAATCTTTTTTTTTTTTTTTTCTAACAAAGCAAAACAGGAGGGAGCCAATAAAAATGTTTCCTTCCACTGGAGGCATGGAGGGAAGCCCCTTGGGTTAGAGAAGCTCTGGATGACTGATGTGTGGTGGACTGGCTGTCTTCATCATCTGCCTTATTAAGGATAAAAAGCTAGTTCACATTACAAAATAACCTGCATAGGCCACTGTGTACACACTCTGAATGGTGGTGCTTCCTGCGATGATCTGTGTTCTGATAGTGTAACAGTAGTATGTACGACACAGATCAACATAACTGCAATGGGTGTTCAGACTGGAACACCCTGGCAGCTAGGAGTCCATACAACAACTTTCTCTCTCTCTGTGTGTGTGTGTGTGTGTGTGTGTGTGTGTGTGTGTGTGTGTATAATTCAGGGGGTATGTACCTGAGCTGAAGACTCACACTTTGGACTTACTGATGTCATCTTTTAACTAAGCACACCTCTTCAGTTGGCTTTGAATAAAACTCAGTGTTGAAGAGTTGTTCAAAGAACGTAAGTTTTCGGGTAGACCCAATCGAGGGATGTCTCTCTCCTGGTGGTGTGGCCAAAGCCGTCTGAGACCTGGTAGAAGAGGCCATAGGCTACCAACAAAGATTTGTGTTTCACAGGAGACGATAGGGAGTGGATGAAAAGCAAAGTAAGAGATTGGAGAGATGGCTGAGCAGTTAATAGCATCTGCTGCTTTTGCAGAAGACCTGGGATAAGTTCCCAGCATCTCAGCTAGGCAGCTTACCTGCCTGTTAGGTCAGCTAAAGGACCAGTCCCCTCTTCTGGCCTCTAGGGACGCCTGTGCATGCATGCAAGTACACACACACACACACACACACACACACACACACACAGAATGTTTAAAATGACTAATTATATCTTATGTCCAAACAAACATTTTCACAGAAAACCTGCTGATCTTTCATATCCATTGTGCCCTAGAAGGGTCTTTAGGAGAGGGTCCAGTCTACTGTTAGTGGATATAGAAAGGAAACTGCCACGTTAATACCAAATAGGTCATGGTCATCCCGTGGGCCCAGTCAAGTCGGAAGTGATTCTGAAGGGCAAAACCCCAAGCTTTGGGGACCTAGGGGAGCCATTTTGAGGGAGAGTACATGCTTCATCAGGAAGACATGGTAGCACAGGTATGCACACATAAGATGGGGTGGCAGTAGAGGTGTCACTGAGAGCACACAGAATCATTTGGGTATCAAGTCCTCAGCTAAAGGCTTGAGGCTGAGTTACACTTACGCTTTAAGTGTAGGAAGACGATTTGAAAGAAGTCTTGTCTGAACACCCGTTACTAGTTCTGTTGGTCAGTGTCTTACATACAGCGCTCACGCTATCAGAACACAGATCATCCCAGGAAGTACCACCCGGTCCAAGTGTGTATGCAGTGGTCTATGTAGGTTACTTTGTAATGTCAGCTCATCTTCTACCACATGCTTCAAACTGGGTAGGGGCAAACTGGAGGACCACCACCATCAATTACCCCATCAATGGTCATGCTCTAGCTGTTTTGAGCCTGCATCAAGTTTCACTTTTAATGAAGGGCTAACGTAACCTTCCTAGTCTGTTTGATTTAGTGTTGTCCTTTTCAAAATCACTTCAGTGACTGTCGCTCCATCAGCATAGGCCTTGAGCGCCTTGTCAGTCCTCCTGTAGTAGTTTCCTGAGATCTCCAAATATACTGGTCAGAAGGGAGAAATCCTTCCACACTCATATATTGGACCCTGAGAGCTTAGCTTGCCTAACATACGCAAGCCCTGGTTTCCTTCCCCAGCACTGAAAACAACAATATCTTTTTACAAGGAGAGATTTGGGGTCCCAAATGTAAATCCTTAATGTTTATGTCTGACCATAGGCAATATGAAATATCTAGTAATGACGACATAATTTCTATATCATGGAAGCACAGATACATGTATGTATATTACCTATATAGTTTTTACATATGTACATATTTGTACATGGCGAGCTGGTTGTGGTAGTACACACTTAAAATCTTACATTTGGAAAGTAGAGGCACAAGGATCAGGTTGAAGACTGGTCTCATTACTTGTAGTGAGTTTGATGTCATCCTGGGCCACATGAGAGCTTGTCTCAAATCTTTTTTCTAGTCACTGTATATGTATATGCATATGTATAATGTATGTATACATACTAACATATATATTGTAAGTATGTAATGTAGAATACAAGAAACGAAGTGAAACAGATTTTCTTTATGTTTGAAAGTTACTGTTCTGATTTCATTGACAACAATTCTACAGATGTTTATACAGCGACAAATGAGGTATCAGCACCAGGATGTATAGGGCATACATGCTTCTGAGTATATGTGCCAGTGTGTGTAGGCCAAAGTATGACCTTGGCTATGGTTTCTTAGGTACATTTCCCTTTTTGTTTTGAGACAGGGGTGCTCACTGATCTGGGGCTCACCCAGTAGGCTAGATTAGATGGCCAGTGAGCCCTAGGGGTCCTCTTGTGGTTCCTGGCATGGGGATTGCCATGGTATGCCACCATACCCCGCTTTGTTTTATGTGTGTCAGGATATCAAACCCAGGTCCTGGGGCTTGCAAGTGCCTTAGCAACTGAGCACTTTCCTGAGCCCTGAAACAGTTCATTTTTGATAGGAAGTGCTGGGGTAACCTTGTGAATGCCCTGCAGGTGCATAGACTGTTCTAGAGGTGTTAAACACAGACAGGACAGTTGAGGGGCACTCTCATCTCAAAGTTTCAAGTCTAATGTAAGATGTCCCTTGAAAATGCTCACTAAGTTTCTAGAAGAACATTTTTAGAACCCCGTGCTGTTTTCTAAATTACAACTTTAGCAACACCATTTTTCTTTTTAGTTGTACTTAAAAGGGAAATGTATTAGATGAGGATGAAAGTTTGATCACATGTGTATTACATATGTGCCAGTGTTGGCAGAGACCAGAAGAGGACACTGGGTTCTCTGACACTGGAGTTGTGATGGTTGCGAGCCACCATGCAGGTGCTGGGGTGCTGGGCACTGACCCCCTGGGTCCTCCTCAGGAGCAGCCAGTACTCTTAACCTCAGCACCTTCTCTCCAGCCTAGATATTTCATTGCTCTCTGAGCACAGAGACTTGCTCAAGGTGCTTGCTTGGGGAAGAGTCCAGAGTGGAAAGTAGATATAGCATCCACCTAACTATACCAAAGAGATCATTTTACCTTTTGTTGACTTTGGTAACTTTTATGGAATAGAGTCCTGTGACCATCAGTGATGTAGAACCTTTGTAAACTGTTGAATTACTATTTTGATGCTCAACTTTGATTTAATGGTCATTATAATAATTAGTATTGTCAAAATTACATCACTTTGGCTAAGTCCAGATTATAACAAACTGCATTTTGATGCTTTTTGGTTTTACATTTTAGTCGCCAGAACCATACTGGATTAGCTTGTAGGAAATCCTGTCCATTTTGTGTTAAGCAGACTCAGCCACACATTCAGGATTCACGTGCACAAACTGTCTAGCTCGGTGTGTTTTCTGGGGTAGGTGGCTTTGTCATATAAAAAATGACATTGATATAATTCTATTTTGCCAATGGGAAAGCCAATGGCTCATAATAACCAATAAAAATAATAATACACACAGTACTAACAAGCTCGCATATAGTAATTTTAGCATAATACACAAAATTTAAAATTCTCCCTGAAGTACTTGGGTTATAGCTTTTGGAGAATGGCAAAGAATTTTTATGGAAGATTTTTTTCAACATCATTTTTATTTATAACTATTTTCTTTTCTTTCTTTCTTTTTTCTTTTTTTAAAATTTATTTCTTTACCCACTTTAAAACCCAATATCAGCCTTTCCTCTCTTCCCAGTATCCCCTTACACAACCCCCCTTCCACTTTCTCCTCTTTTGAGGAGGGGAAGGTCCCCTCTGGGTGTCAACCCCTCACTAACACCTCTCTCCCTGCACATCAAGTTGCTGTGGTACCAGGTGCGTACTCTCCCACTGAAGCCAGACAAGGTAGTCCATTTAGCGAAGCAAGATCCACAGCCAGGCAACAGACTCAGGGACAGCCCTTGCCCCAAGTTGTGATGACTAAGCTACTCATCTGCTACATATGTTCCAGGGGCCTAGGTCTAGACTTTGCTGGCTTTTTGGTTGGCGATTCAGTTTCTGGGAGCCTCCACAGGTCCAGGTTATTATACTTTGCTGGTCTTCCTGTAGAGTCCCTGTTCTCTTTGAGTCTCTTAATCCTTTTCCCAACTCTTCCATAAGACTCCCTGAGCTCCATCTATTGTTTGGCTGTGGGTCTCTGCATCTCTTTCCCTTAGCTGCTAGGTGGAGCCTCTCTGGGGACAGTTATGCTAGGTTTCTGTTTGCCAGCATAATAGAGTGTCATTAGTAGTGTCAGAGGTTGTTTTTTGCTGGTGGCATGGCAGTTTCTCAGAAGGTTGGGAATAATTCTACCTCAAGAAGCAGCTATACCACTTCTGGGCATATACCGAAAAGATGGTATAAGTGGGTTCCACCAACCCACTAGGATACTTGTTCAACTATGTGCATATCAGCTTTATTCATAATAGCCAGAAACTGGAAAAAAAAACCCAAATATCCCTGAAGAATGGATAAAGAAAATGTAGTATATCTACACAATGGAATACTACTCAGCCATTAAAAACAAGGACATCATGAGTTTCACAGGCAAATGGATGGAACTAGAATATATCATCCTGAGTAAGGTAACCCAGACCCAAAGGAACATGAATGGTATGTATTCACTTATAACTGAATATTAGCTACAAAGTACAGGATTACCATGCTATGATCGACAGACCCAAAGAAGCTAAAACTCAAGGAGGGCCCGCCGGAGGATGGTTAAATATTTTTTAGAAAGGGAAACAAAATACATATCTGAAGTAGATGGAAGGAGGGAACTGGGTGGAAGGGGAATGGGAGGGGAGTGGGGCTGGGGGAGGTCATATATTGGAAGAGCAGGGGATAGAGAAGGAAATAGGCAGTGGGAGGGTTAATCTCTAGAATATGCCGGAGACCTGGGATGGGGGAAGTCCCTGGAGGGTCTTTGGAGGCTACTCTAGCTGAAAGTCATAGCAATGGGGACAGGGATCCTGAAGTGGCCATTTCCTGTAACCAGACAGGTCTCCCAGTGAATGGATAATGACAGAAACCCACCCATCAAACCCCGGACCCAAAATGCATCCTGCCTCCAAGATGTGCAGGAACAAAGATAGAGCAGAGATTGACAGGATGGCCAACTAGTGGCTGCCCCAAATTGAGACCCATCCTAGAGGCAAGAACCAATCTCCGACTCTTACTTCAGACAAATTCTGTTTTTGTTTTTCTCTGTTTGTAGTTCTTGTGAAGTGCAGTGGCCACCTGCTGCAGGTGTTGGATTTAGGGAGTCTGGAGGCTGGAAGCTGAGGCCACAGGCAAGCCACGGCATCCCCTTGCTAAGTGCCATATCCGTAAACAAAGCTTCCTTTCATTTTAGGTGTGACTGAGGCAAGGACACTGGGAAAGGTTGAAGTCAGTCTAGCATGGACTTAGTTCTCAATAATGTAAAAATCCTGGTTATATGTAAAACCAAAAACTAATTGCAGAAAGGATTCAGAAGTGTCTGTTTTTGAAGACAAAGATTAGGTAGGTGTCTGAAGCTGGGTGGAAGCTCTCTCATGGTGAGGCTGACTGTAAGAGGCAAAACTAGTGTGGTCAAGGGGTTCTCACTGCCCTTATTAGCATGCTGTGAACAACTGGAAAACTTCTGAACTGGAGAAAGCACCGCTGCTCCAGAGGTTCAAGTGTGGAGATTCTCTCTCCTAGCTCTTGTCAGCACATGCCCTCACCGCAATTCAGCAATGGATAGGCAGTTCTTAGGGTTTTGGGAGAGGGATAAAGAACGCTTCCAGAACTTTGAAGGCTAATTACTTTTGGCAGAATTACTTTTGGTTTAGCAAACCAAATTTACTCTTTGGTTATGTTTACCTTTGAGGAAGTTCCGAAACTTCAGTTTAAATAGTGGATGGGAAATTGATCTTGAAATTCATTTCTAGTATTATATTCTTTTTCATTTCCTCTCTTAAAGCACCAGTGGTCTAGAATACACTGTTAACTATGTGTACCTTTCAGGGACCTCTGGCTGCAGTAGGCCTCGCTGGTCACTCTTCCAGCTTCTCACTTCCACTTTCCCCATTATTCATGGCCACTGAAGTTGTACTCGGATGTCAGAATTAGTGAAGATTAAAATAGCATTAATGACCCATTTCGTTCCTTATTTGTTTACTAGGAATGGGTTTGTGGGACTGAAAGTCTAAGCACGCGTTCGAGAGTCTTATGTGCTTGCTTGCTACTGAGAAACATTTCTGAGGCTGAGGACAACAGCCAAAGGTTATCCCTGCCCACTCCTGGAAAAACTCATGCTGGGAAATGCAAGGCCAGAAAGGTTAAGGAACTCGCATTTCACATTCTTGTAGAGAATCAAAGTGGAGCTGTGGATCCTTGAGATGGCTGGCTTTGTTTTTGTTTTCTTTTTTATTTTCTCTCTCTTTCTTTCTTTCTTTCTTTCTTTCTTTCTTTCTTTCTTTTTTTCCTTCTTTTTTTTAAACAGTTCTTATTTAGTTTTTATTCATAATCATAAACTTAACTTTGTAATCCAGCTAGACTTGAAGGGGAATGAGGAAAATATGGAACCCAAAGAACTTCAGTGAGAGCAGAGATGACAGGGTATTGCGAGCAGATGGGGTGGGGGCGCTCTCCTGAGCTACAGAAGGAATGGTTTGATGGGTAAAATGCCCCCAAGTCAAAAGAAATTAGAGTTGTCCACAGTCGGAAATGGTGATCTTCTTACTGGTCCCGCCATTCCTGGACCCAAAACGCTCCATGGCTTCCACAATGTTCATGCCTTCTCTCACCTTTCCGAAGACCACATGTTTGCCATCCAGCCATTCAGTCTTGGCAGTGCAGATAAAAAACTGGGAACCATTTGTGTTTGGCCCAGCATTTGCCATAGACAAGATGCCAGGACCTGTATACTTCAGGATGAAGTTCTCATCCTCAAATTTCTCTCCGTAGATGGACCTGCCGCCAGTGCCATTATGGCGCGTGAAGTCATCACCCTGGGACATGAATCCTGGAATAATTCTGTGAAAGGAGGAACCCTTAGAGCCAAATCCTTTCTCTCCAGTGCTCAGAGCACGGAAGTTTTCTGCTGTCTTTGGAACTTTGTCTGCAAACAGCTCGAAGGAGACGCGGCCCAAGGGCTCGTCATCGGCCATGATGGATGGGGTTGACCATGGCTGCAGCAAGCGGCAAGAAAGCGACAGTGGCGTCTACAAAGCCTCTTTGTTTGTTTGTTTGTTTCTTCCTTCCTTCCTTCCTTCCTTCCTTCCTTCCCTCCTTCTCTCTCTCTCTCTCTCTCTCTCTCTCTCTTTCTTTTTTCTTTCTCATAATGGACTAGATCACGATCATGAAATCCTAGAATGGCTCCGTCAGCTCTCCAATGCTATCACTGGCTTTTCCGTACTGCAGACTATACCGTTTTTTTTTTTTTTTTCTGACCATCGTCATTCATCACACACCATCTGAGTCTGACAAAGTGCCATTTCTTATACTCTCTAAAAAGACAAGTTGCTAAGTGACAGGTGAGGGGGCTGGCCCTGGGTTAGGACTGCTATTGAATTCCTATCATGGGAGTAAAAACAAAAAACACCGAGGGACCCCCACGTTCTGCCTACAATGAACTGAGTAAACATCTTAACAGGCATAGAGGATGCGAGCAGATGTTCTAATCGTTGGTCTGTGAGAAACTGTTGTTTGCTACACTTCTCTGGCTTGGCCTTTGAAACCTCCGGAAGTTTCTCTCCCAGTGGGGATATCAGTGATTTATTGATTGCAGTACAATGGAGATTTTAGGAACCAGCAATATTTTTAAGAGGTTAAATACACCCTTACAGAGGTCAGCACTAACTCATGCTTCAAGGGGCATGCCTTCTCGGTTTTACATGGGCTGTGGGCTGGCACTTTGCTGCATTCCTGGCTAAGTGGGAAGGACTCCTAGGGGAAGAAAGGGGGATTCCTAACAGAACTTGAACATAAAACATTAGAGCAGAATTTAATGTTTCTTTTTTTTTTTTTATCTTAAAATTTTTCCCCTTGAGCT
The DNA here is from genome assembly GCA_019843815.1 of Montemys delectorum. Taxonomy (NCBI): domain Eukaryota; kingdom Metazoa; phylum Chordata; class Mammalia; order Rodentia; family Muridae; genus Montemys; species Montemys delectorum. Next base: position 3,947 of record JADRCD010224180.1, on the reverse strand, counting down.
TACAAAAGTAAGTGATGTGTAAATAACAAAAAATTAAAGATTCCTGGTGGGAAAGACTGAGTAGTGCTGTCAAACAATAAAAGCATATCTCAGACTCATAGTCCAGACACTCAGGACTGATCACACAATTACTCTCAGACATCTGAAAAACTAAAGTAAGGGGTATTTCATTCTGCATTCTGCCGTCCTTCTGTGCTGAGTTTCCAGTCCAGGCTGTTGTAATTTCTTGGCCGTTCAGTTTTCTAGAAAGAGTCTGAAGCCTACTGGGTAGATTGTTTTGCATTGTATTTCCTGCATTCATGGACATGGCCTTTATACCGATAACCACTATGTTATGAGAGCTATAGTAGCTGCCAGTGCTGACCCTGGTCACACCGAGAGAGACACACTGTGTAGATTCTTCAGATAGATGAAGTCATTGGCAGAGTCTCACTGTAGAAAATATACAACTATGAACTCACCAACAGGCAGTGGCTTTGTGATAAATAGAGACAACCCTTCATCTTAGGGACGTTTTCAAGTTTCACTCAGTTACTGGTTGTCTGCCGTTAATAAGTGATTCACAAATTTCCTCCTGACATTAAAAATTAAATAGTCGATGAGATTTTGCGATGAGCCAGGCTTTCCACAGGTGGGCTCGATGTGTCTAAACCAGCACTGTGGGACATGGTAGTAGCTATTGGTCACATAAAGGCTGCATGACACCTGAACACGGGTGATGAGTGGAAGCCTAACACTCTGAAATCAGTTGAACTTGGTCAGTAAATGTGCATGAAAATGATAGCATTTCGGGAATTCTTCTAGCTGCTTTCTATTGCTGTGATGATTAAAACATCATGATTAAAATATTCTCCAGAAGCAAGTTGAAGAATAAAAGGTTTATGTGGCTTACATGTCCTGATCACAATGCCATCCAATACCACCTGCCTGAACTACTCACAGTGGGTCGAGGACCTCCTACATCAAGTATTAATCAAGACCATGCCCCCAGACACTTGTCTACAGGCCTATCTGATGGAAACAATTCCTTAATTGGCATTCCCTCCTCCCAGATCACCTTAGCCTGAGTTAAGTTGACAAAACAAAACAAAAAACCCCAACATACTAGTATGGATATATTTAGTCAACTGAAATAGAGCACTACTGACTTCACATTTTACTTTAAATGATTTTAATTATTTATTTTGTGTGTGCGTATATATGTGTGTACCTGTGAATATGTGAATTTGTGGTAGGCTGACAAGAAAAGGCCATGGGTATCTATAGGTACAACGTTGGACACATACACTGAAGTGGCACAATGACATCTATTACTTTGGACCATTGATGAACTTGGACATAAAGGCCAAGCTCTGTCTCATAGAGTTATACTCTGGTAAACAGAAACAAACCCCAGATCAATACTTAACTGAAGACTTTCAAATACCAAAGGGGTGAGGATGAAGTGACCTCATACAGTGCTTCAGGTACCATGGGGGTCACCTCAGATGAGGGTCACCGTGGAACACAGTCAACACAGGAAACGGCCAGCCTGGGAAAGGATAAGATGAGAGTCTTCTGGAAGAAGCAACAGTGAAGTCCTCAGGAATGGAAATAACCAAGGTTGCTTGTGCAACAGAAAGGAGGCCATGGCGCTTAGGAGCAGAATCGTTGGTGTGATGAGCTTAGGGCCCCAGCTGGGGTCTGATTTCCTAAGACACTGAACACTGCAGTCATTTGTGTTGATTTTTATCCTCTAGGAGGCAGTCTTGAGTTCTGTAGCAGGAAGGTCTGCATAGGACAGGGGCCAAGAGGGTGCTTGTCAAACAAATGTGGACAGACAAATATAAGTGTTGAAAATGAGTCCAGGGTCCAGCCTTAAAAGTAAGATCTGAGGAACTGTGACTCTAAGAACTCCACCTCTCCAGTTAGGGCCAGCATATGGCTAAATTAGGACATTTTGGCCCACTCAATTAGAATGCAAGGATTATTTGTCTCGTCCAAAGCGCTTCCTGCTTTGCAGTTGGTCTCTCTTGTCTGTCACACATTACTTCACTCTCTGACCTTTAGATTCTTGCTAAGCTGAAAGTTATTGTTCCTGGCCACCCACGCCTGGTTTCTAGTTTCTGCCAGATTAAAAGCCATTTTTATATCCACTTGTAGAAGTTGTTTTTCCCATTGCTGTGACCAAATACCTGAAAAGAAACAGCTGAAGGGAAGGAGGGTTTATTTTGGCCTGAAGTTTAAGAAGGAATACAATCCACTCTTGTGGCACATGTGGCGGCTGGTCACTTTATGTCTGCAGTCAGGAAGCAGAGGACTAACAGGAAGTAGGGCTTAGTTGTCAAACATCAAGCCCTACTTCTCCAACAAGGCCCATCCTCCTAAAGGCTCCAAAATCTTCCAAAACAGCTACCCCAGCTGGTGCCTCTGTTCAGATGCATGATCCTATGGGGGAAGTTTATATTCAAACCCCACTATTAACCCACTTAACTTTCAAATTTAAGTTTATTTTTTTCTGATAAATTTGAGACTTTATTCTTTCATAAATGGACATGTTTTATTCTGAGAAAAATAGATGGCCATTTATTAATTTTGTCATTTTCAAGGGTACTGAGAGATAAGTTATTCCCCCAGTGAAATGATCCAATTCTAGCCATATCAGAGTATATAAAGGCAGGCTTATTGGGAAGCAGTTCTCAGGTGGGTCCACTGGTCCAAAAGAATAAGGACATGGGGAGGGAGACAGACGAGAAAGAGAGAGAGAGAGAGAGAGAGAGAGAGAGAGAGAGAGAGAGAGAGAGAGAATTTGGAAATGTCTGGATTATATAGGAAAGAGTTTCTGGGGGAAGGGCAGCCCAGCCCCTGGCCTGGAGAGTTCAGGGCAGAGGGTAGGCTATGCCAGGCATGCCCTGTAACAAGTAGGCACTGAGGGATGGTAGGAGAGCCTGGAGGCTAGGTCCACTTGGTAAGTTAAATATGCACCTAAGCCCTGTCTCTGGTTAGAAATTAATAGCTTACATGTATGATCTAACAACCCTAGAAGGCCCTACTCAGGTCCAGTGAAGACTGGTTACTAGTTGCCTGGGAAGCATACCTCTTTCAGGGTTTATTCCAGGTTCACGAGTAGGCAGACCACCCTGGATTGAGGAGGGGAAAGGCTGACAGACTGAATGAATGCGTGAATCATGAGGTTGATTCAGAAATTTGTAATATAGTAGGGGAGAGGGAACGCGACAGCAGGTCGACACGGGCTAAACAGAGCAAGCAACATGCAAGGAGAATGCCGGCTCAATCCTTGTTTTCATGTGCAAGCCTCCCCTGCCCAACTACAATTTGGTAGCAAAATTTAAAAATGTGATGATTAAAGCAATGACTCTCACAGACTGTCCATGCTAACACTCAGAAACTGCACATGTATAGTCTTACAGAAAAGGGCAGAAAAGGAACTCAGTGGAACTGTGGGAAAGAGCACCGTCCAGATTCCCACTGGGAGCTAATCTAACCTCACCAATCCTTAAAGCTTGGAGACTATCTCCTGGTTGCCTTCAGAGACAGAGATTCCTGTGAGTGGAAGATGAAAGAGATGAGATTGTGCTGATGTTGAAAATGAATCAAGGGCTAATATCCACTTATCAGTGAGTGCATACCATGTGTGTTCTTTTGTGATTGGGTTACCTCACTCAGGATGATGTTTTCTAGTTCCATCCATTTGCCTAAGAACTTCATAAATTCATTGTTTTTAATAGCCGAGTAGCACTCCATTGTGTAGATGTTCCACATTTTCTGTATCCATTCCTCTGTTGAGGGACATCTGGGTTGTTTCCAGCTTCTGGCTATTATAAATAAGGCTGCTATGAACATAGTGGAGCACGTGTCCTTATTACATGTTGGAGCATCTTCTGGGTACATGACTAGGACTGGTATTGCTGGACCCTCATTTTTATGAGGAACCGCTAAACTGATTT
>JADRCD010224179.1:41518-68630 GCA_019843815.1 Montemys delectorum | reverse complement strand
AAAAAAAAAACCACAAGACGTGAGCACAGAAGAGCCACTGCATACAGTGTGGTAAAAATCCAAAACCATCTATGTGTAAATGAAAAAAATGTCAATTCAATTACAAAGGCAAATCATCTAGTAAAGAGAGCTTCCAAAGCCATCAAACACCTAGACAATCCTAAATGAGATGAGGGACCAGAGAGTCCAGGACCCTTACAGTGAAAATCTCAAAATAAAGAAGAAACTTAGATGGTTAAATTATAAAGATTGGCAGAATTAACATTATAAAATGGCAGTTACTGAAAACTATCTTCAAAGCTTTCACTATCAAAATTCAAGTGATGATATTTGTACACAACTGCAAAATCAGTGCTAAAAATACCACGGAAAAACAAGACAGCAAATAGGCAAAACAATCCTAAACAACAAGAGCAACCCTGGGGGTGTCAGAGTATCTGACATCAGACTGTCTCCTAGACCAACAAAAACGGCATGACAGCGGCACAAGAGTTAGACCAATGGATTAGAGCAGAGGACTCAAAGTTACACACCCATAATCTTATACCACCCATGAGCTCACACGCACACACCAGCAAAGTAGAAAGGAGACTGGAGACTGATTGAAGACAGCTTGTGACATGAAAGAGAAAAGCACTAATAAAGAAAAAGAGCCAATGAGAAGGGGAAGGACGGCTGGGGAAGAGAGCTCTATGAGAACTGCAGGTGCTGGAGAGATGGCTCCACAGCTAAGAGCTCCGACTGCTCTTCCAGAGGTCCTGAGTTCAATTCCCACCAACCACATGGTGGCTCACTCACAACCATCTATAATGGGATCCCATGCCCTTTTCTGGTGTGTCTGAAGACAGCTGCAGTGTATTTGTATACATAAAATAAATAAACCTTTTTTTAAAAAAGAATAAATGGTAATAACATTTACTTATGAAATAATGAAATCAATTCCTTACTATGGTAAATTTAATTAGCAAAATAAAAGTATAAAACCTAGACATTAACTCTTTCATTCCTAAATTATAAACCCTTCAAAGTATAAATGTTTAGTCATGAGCTCACACTTAGGGCTTCCACTTCATTAACACTAGCTGGAAAACTGAAAGCAATTATCGAAAGCATTTAAACTACTGAAACTACCTCACTTTCTGAGCTGCAGAAGCGCTCCTCGTTCACCTCTGACAACATTTCTGTATTTCTTACTACCCAAGTACTTGATTTGTCACAAAATTTAGAACAGTTCATGATATGCCTAAATAAATTTCAGTTTCTAAAAAAAAAAAAAAAAGCGAACTGCAAACATCAGAAAGGCATTTTGCGGGGCATGTGTCTGATCTACCTTATTCTACAGTCCAGTAGGGGGTGGTTCCATATGGCCAGTTTATAACAAAAGCACAGAAAGCAGCTTCCAGCTTCCTAGATTTGAAAGGACATTTTTTCCCACTCTTGTCAAGTTGTGTACTCTATCTGAGAAAGCTTTGAAAGTTTTGGAGAAAGAGAAATTGGATTATTTATCCAGTCTTTCCAAACTTTGGTGACTTCCCAACACCAAGGCAGAGAAAGTCAGCATTGCATCAGAGGCAAACAGCCTAAGGGTCTTTATAGCAATACCGAGACTCTTCCTTCTGATGCCTGGGATGGTGAGTACTATCAATCTGACAGGCTGTAGACTCACCATGGAAACAAGCTTATAGGCACGTCTATGAGGAATCAGCTAGAGTCGGTTAGTTGAAGTGGGAAGGCTCACCCTAATGTTGGTGGTACCACTCCATTGGGTGGGCTATGGTTCCAACTGTGCAAGGAGAAAGTAGCTGAGAACACCGTCATCTCTGCTTTCCGACTGCATTGTGACAAGCTTCCCTGAGGCCCTGCTGCATGACTTCCTTATGACGGTCTGTACACAGGACTCAGAGCCAAAGCGAGCCTGCCCTTCTCTAAGCTACTCGTCAGCATACTTTGTCATAGTACTGTTATATTTTTAAATAATAAAATCAGTTAAAAACTTTAAGTTTTCCCCATAACAAAACTTGTATTCCACAATATTTTAGTGATTATAACAACTAAGCAATTTCCAACCAAATAAATATTTTAACCACACATTTGTGTGAAATCCACTTCTGACTTCCTCCTTTCAGTTCTGTACTTCTGACCTTAAGTGTGCAGTGGATAAAAGGAAGCAGGAATGCATTTAAAAAGGTAATAACCATCTCATAAGCACCAGACCAGAGCGAAAGAACTAGTGCTTTGAAGACACTAAACTATTATTAAGTTTATATCAAGTTTTTATGTTGATTAGATGCAAAATTTTATATACAATTAACACGAATGAATAATCTAGAACCCTCACTAAGTGTTAAGGACAAAATCTCCACAAAGTACACAGAACTTACAGTTCAGTGGTGTACTTTTCAGATACAAAATTGAGGTATAAAACTATGCACAGGGATCAGCAAGATGAGCTCTAGTGGGTAAAGGTACTTGCCACCAAGCCTACGGACTAAGCTGGACTTTAGCGGTCACATGGAGAAGAGAACCGATTTGACAGAGTCTTCTTCTAACTTCCACACATGCCTGCTACAGAAGAAGGGTACACACATGCACACATCACACACACCTGTTCCTCCCTCCATAAATATAAAATGTTTAAAGTGTAAGTTAGGGGTTAGAAATACGAAAACATAACTTTGAACCAAACGACATTGTATTTAAGAACATACAAATTCTCTAAATTATCCCTCGCAACACACTGGGCGCACAAGTCTATCTTACCACTTAAAAGATGTCAATGTCACCACCTAACAAAGCCTCAACAAAATTTAAAACACTCACACACAAGAAGGAGTACTCACTAACCACCAAGAAGAATTAGTAAATTTGAGGTTCAGATAAAACTAGGTGATTCTCTAGTACATCAACCTGCTTTCCTTCTCAGCCTGGAATGTGAGCATCTCTTAAGCAAGGAAGCATACCAGGATACACTCCTGTGCACTGAGTCTCAAACAAGCTTCAATAGTTAGTGACATTTCATATTTGCCATCACAGCTTTTCCTGGGACAATTAAGGGCATCCCGTGGGACTCTGGGAAAGTACTCTGTAGGCTTGTGCCTGGTTTTCCCTGGCTGCCTTATGACCCCTTGCTAATACTAATGCTTGTGATGTGTACTGTCTGCTCTAATAACTTGCAGCCTTAAGAATGAGAGTGTGCTGAGTCGTAAAGAATTCCTGAAAAACCTGACATGCCTATTAAGAAAGCAAGCACTTGGTTGTGGGCAGAGGGGAGGGGATCTCCAGGGTGTCTATGGGGTGACTCTAGCCGAGACTTCTAGTAGTGGGAGATATGGATCCTGAAGTGGCCGCTTCCTGTAGCCAGGCAGGACGCCCAGTGGAGGGATAAGGACATGCAACCAACCCACAAAAACCTTTGACCCAAAATGTATCTTGTCTACAAGATGTGCAAGGACAATGACAGAGCAGAGACGGAGGGAATGGCCAATCAATGACTGCCCCAAACTGAGACCCATCCCATAGGCAAAAACCAGTCCCTGACACTATTAATAATATTCTGTTATGCTTGCAGACAAGAACCTAGCATAACTGTCCTCTGAGAGGCTCTACCCAGCAGCCAATGAAAACAAATCCAGAGACCCACAGCTAAACAAGAAACAGAGCTGAGGGAGTCTTGTGGAAGAGTTGGGGGAAGGATTGAGGAACCAAAGGGACAAGGACTTAACAGGAAGACCAACAGAGTCAACTAACCTGGACCCTTGGGGGCTCTCAAGAGACTGAGCCACCAACCAAAGAGCAAACATGAGCTGGACCTAGGTCCTCTGCAGATATGCAGCATTAAGTGCAACTTGGTCTTTCTGTGGGGCACTCAACGGCTGAAGGGAGGGCTGTCCCTGAATCTGTTGCCTGCCTATGGATTGAGTTCCCCTAACTGCGCCACCTTGTCTGGCCTCAGTGGGAGAAGATGCATCTAGTCCTCGGTGACTTGATGAGCCAAAAGGGAATGATTCTAGGGGGAGTGGGGTGGGGGGAAGGGAAGTGGGGAATGGGGGGGAAGATCTATGTGAGGAGTAACTGGGAGGTGAGGGGGGCTGATATTGGGATGCAATACAAATTAATTAATTAGTTAGTTAGTTAAAAAAAAAAAAAAAAAAAAAAACGAAAGCAAGCATTAATTGGTGTGCCTGAAAACATATACATACAAGTAACATCATACAGGCCAAACAAGTTGTATTTATTTAGGGTATATGATATGTATTTAGAAATGTACATATATATATTAATAAATATTAGAAAGAGAAAGAAGCTATGAATTTGAAGAGAAAGGTACATGGTGGGAAAGAAAAAAGGGAATGGGGAAATGTATCACAACTAAAAAATACTCAAAAAAATAAAGCATCAAGCAGCTCTTTAAAGCACTGAAGTAAAAAATAGTGTGTACAGACAAAACTAACAAAAAGACACGACGTGAAGAAGGAATAGGAAAATCGTAAACATGTTTCACTTGAATTTTGCTCTATATAAATTCACAAAAGTATTTTTTAAGGATCTATTTATTATGTGTAAGTACACTGTAGCTGTCTTCAGACATGCCAGAAGAGGGCTTCAGATCTCATTAGGGATGATTGTGAGCTACCATGTGGTTGCTGGGAATTGAACTCAGGACCTTTGGGAAAGAACAGTCAGTGCTCTTAACCACTGAGCCATTTCTCCAGCCCCACAAAAGTATTTTTTTTAAAGTATGATTATGGGTAAAATATTCATAAAGGCAAAACTTAATAAGCTTAAGTTCATATACATGTGTGCATATGTGTGTGTGGTGATAGTAAAATATCACAATTGTTTACTTGTCTCATAAAATAGTAAAAAATAAATAAATGAACACATCCAGGGCAAGTAGATTGATCATCAAATAACAGGGCGACAGTGACAGTGAACAGCCAACAGCAAATGAACACGGAAGCTAGCTCATATCACCGCACAAGTAAATTCCCGCATGTATGGTGGTGTATCAGAGAAAAACATTGGCTTTGATGACCTGAGCAAATATTAAAGTACTTCCACTCAGAAACACTTCAGTAAGTGAAAAACACAGAACAGATCTGCAATACATAAAGCTAAGATACATACAAGAGTTCAAATCTAGCACTCATAAAAGACTCCTACAAATCTAAATAAAGACAACCCAATATATTAAAACAGGAAGAAAATGAACACACATTTCACAAAACAAGTGGTCATATGGCCCACAATCCTGAAACCCCAGCCATTGGGGAAACACAAATTGAGTTAATGTTTTAATATTGTTCAATAGTGAGAATGACTAAAAGAAAAATCTATTATAGAGGAAACTCTTACACTCTACTGGTAAGAGTATATATACTGTTATAAGCTATTTCAGAACAAGACATGGTTATGTGTGCCCAGAAATTCTACTGTCAAGACAAGTGCTATGGATGCTCATACTAGTACTATTCGTAAAAACTTCAAAAATGAAGACAACTCAAAGTAATATCAGAATCAATAAGTTTTGCAGTAGAACAAAAAATACTGTACTGTGGTTCTAAAAAGCTGCTATGTATAACAATGTTGTACAATCTACTAATATCAGAAAAGATGAAAAATTTAGTTTTAACAGACAGAATTGTGGTTATTTCTGGAGACTTATAACTGAAAAGGAAAGTTAGAAAGACCTCTAGCATGCTGCTAATGATTTATTTCTTGGCCAGAGTTGTGGTTTCCTGTATATACTAATTCTATAGTGATTCAACGACACACTTGCATATTTAAGTTTTAACACTGCATTCATCTGTCTCAACTTCTATACATGCCAGCTCACACTTAGCATCGTCCAAATGCTGTATTTATTTGGCACTTTCACTTGAACCAAGCCCCAAATAATAATTCATATTATCAAAACAAAAAGCATCACACTTGTCAGGAATTCAATTATGTTACAAAAAAAAGATGTGTTGAAGACCAAAGCCCTGATATCTATAAATGTAACTTTATTTGAAAATAGGATTATGTGCACATGTAATTAACATGTGACTTAAGATGTGGTCATACTAAAGTAGGGTATGCTTTAGTGCAATAGGATTGTTGTCTAAAACTTCTACGACACATGTACAGAAAGGGTAACATAACGAAAGAAGCAGTTACTCTGCTGACACAGCTACAAACAACAAAGACTGACAACAGCCGCAGGAATTATTCTGCAAGGAGAGATTCTATTCTAAGAACATGGGTTCTGACTTCAAGATTCTAAAACACAAGTCTGTGGTTTAAGTAATTTAGCACGCGGTGCTGATATGGCACACACTGGAGTCTAATATATCCTTCTATATAATTTCTGATTCTTACCTCAGCTTCCCATTAAGCAAGTGCTATATTACTCTCTTAATGTAGTCAATATAAATCCCCCAATCAACTCATTTCTCTGTATTTTTAATACCTGGGATCATCATGGCTTACTTTCTCCTAATAATCTTATTTTAAACCTTTCACTTCCATCTTTGCCATTACTATTCTAACTCAGAATATACTTTTTACGATAATTCATATGACTTTCCTTACGTAATTTCTCTCTTCTCAAACTGCTATATATTAACTTCCCTATATTATTTCTCTCATCCTAAACCATCAAGATCCTCCAGTACATGATACTCAAAGGTACGCAGTATCTGCGTACTATATCCTACTTCCTTTAATAAATACAGTAATAAATAATCCATCAACTTCTTTTACTCCTTATTAGCTACCTTTTATTTTTTTCAAGGTACCTAAAAAATCTGGGAGACTGAGTCAGTCCTAGTTAAGTATCTGTATCCACCAACATGAAATTATTACTACCACCCCAGCATTTACATTTCGCAGGTTCAGCTTCTGTCAACTCGTGTCTTCAAAGATGATTAATTTATTCTTCACTATGTTTTACTTCATTACTTCCAGCTATCATGCACACTGATTTATCTTCAAAATACATCACTAAAATCATGAAACATCAAATCCTTCCCTATCTATAACTTCCCTCCTGCCTATGCCTTTGTTTCCCTCAGCTTAGGTTCTTTCTTTACTATGAGGACTGCTTAAAGACAAGCCTCTCTTATGTTTCCTGTCCCTGAGCCTTGCTGCACCCCATTTCCCATGTGCATCTTCCATTCCTCCCCCCAGATTTAGAGGTCATAAAATTGAAGTACACAAGAACAGGCTTCTCTTTCATTGTCTATACATGGACAACTTCAGGCAATGTGTTTTCCTGAACCATAGTGCATGCTACCCAAGCACTCTACTGATTAAGCCCTATCTCTAGACTTCTTTGGACTTTTATTTAAGAGCCTATGTCTGCCCTAGAAGCCCCTGAAATATATGATCTTCCTGTCTTAGCCTCCCAAGTAGCTGGTTTTACAGGCCTATGTCACAAAATCTAATATCCAATTTCATCAAAGTCAGTGTCAGAGGCAAAGCTAAACTATCCAGTGCTTTTAAGAGGCAACAAGTAAAGTCCTGGGCAATCACTCCTTCAATGGGATCTGGTCTATAGTTCTGGACACCCAAGTAGCTTCCTTCAGTTCTTCATTTTCAAATCTGCACCATTCAATACCCTTCAATCATTTCCTTTTGCTGGAGTCAAGTTCTGGAAACTCCTTAACTAAGAACTCTCAATCTTAATTAATGTCTTAGAGCTTGAGACACCACCAGGCTGGTGGCTTAAACAAGCTATTGTCTTAAACACTGAAGGGCCACAAGTCTGAGACAAGGGTGCTAGCAGTGTCCAGTTCCTGCCAACAGATCTTCCTGTCTTGCAGATTAATATTTTCCTGCTGTACTATCCTTGCGACCAACTCACTAACACTAGCACAGTGGGTATTAGAGGTCAACTCATAAATGAAGGGGAGACATAGATTCAGTTCCTAGAGAGCTGATTCATTCTTCACATTCCATTTTATCATTCCCAAGAATAGGCCCTCGCCTCTATCTCCACTAGACCCTCACTGGATAATTCATTGGGATTTGACTTTTCCCCCATCTCTTTTGTACTAAAATTATTGAGTCCTGGGACTTAGAGAGATGGCTCTGGGTTAGAGAGATGGCCCTCACTGCTCTTAGAAAGGTCATGAATTTGGTTCCTAGCACTCACATTTAAAGCAGCTTACATCCACCTTTAACTCCTGTTCCAGGATACTCACAGGGATCTGATGTCCTCTGACTGCACTCCATGGGCATACACATGGCACATGCGTATACACATACATAATTTAATAAAACAGAGTCTTTGATGCTTCAATGTTTTTCTTCCTGACTAGTAATCTACTACTTGCCTACTTACTAAAAGCTTTTTTTCCCCTTTCTTCCTCTATGCCCCAAGTCAGGGTCTCATGTTTTCCAGACCTGCTTCAAAGAATGACTCTGAGTTCTGATCCTCCTGACTCCACCCTCCTCAAGGATTTTGGATGTGAGTCACAATATGTGCTTTGTGTGATGCCGAGAATCAGACCCAGGGCCCATGTATGGTAAGCAAGCATTGTACCAGCTAAACTGTATCTCCAGCTATAGTAGAATAGCATAGCCATTCCCATCCACACACAGAAAGTAGAGAGGGAGCAGGAACTTTTATGCATTTCCTCCAGTGAGGCCCCAACTCCCAACACTGCCATAACTTCCCCAAATAACATCCACTGGAGACCATGTGTTCAAATACATAAGCCCATAGGGGACATTCCTCATTCACACCACCATAGCTCCTGTTAACCAGCCTAATCTTAGCTAAGAAAAAGAATCACTTGCCTCCATAAAGTTCCTATTTGAATGCCACGAAAATACTAATCCCTTCTAGAATCCTTACCCCAGTGGTCTTTTCAACATACTATCTTCTATTTCATTAGATTCCCTCATAATGGTAAATGTAAATGATTCATTCACAATTCAGCCAAAACTGTTAGATTCCTCCTCGAGTCTTTCTCCATCAGTAGTAAAAGACACTCTTCCTACAGTCCTACAAACAACTTTCATTTACTTTTATGGTACTGGAGACAGAAGACAAGGTCTCATGCAAGATAGACTTGTGCTCTACCACTAAGCTATATGCTCAAATCACTTGTCTCATTATGCTGCTAGGCTCGTGTTCTTGAATTTTCAACTGAAATCCTCCTGTCTCAGCCCTGTAAGTAGCTGAGACTACAGACCTGCACCACCAGGTCCTATTCCACAACACTTTACACTTGCTTTGTTGTACATCTAGAGTACAGCTTAATTTCCACAGCAATTTTGTAAATGAAGCATCATTTAGAGGTAGAAAGTAATTAAACTGTCTCTCTGTCACGCACACGCACACAAGCGTGCGCGCACAGCACACACACGCGCACGCACACACACACACACACACACACACACACCCTCAGTGCAGATCTTCTAACAATGAACTTTATATTTCTTAGGTGAAGACCATGCTCAGTGGGAGAGTGTTTGCCTGGCATGTTCAAGGCCTAAAGTTTGGTCCATGGCACTGTAAAAAAAAATAAACCGTACATGTCTTAAGGTCCAATATTCCAAAGGGATGCTCTATATTTAATAAAACTTGGGGAAATCTCCTTCCTGTTTGAAATAACAATTTTACTTGACAGGGGAAATCTCGTTCTTGTTTGAGATAACAATTTTACTTGACTGTGGAAATCTCCTTCCTGTTTGAAATAACAATTTTACTTGGCTGAACTCTACTTGTCTCTTTTAGGCTTTCTTGATCATCGTTCCTGAAAGTACCATGGCACATACTCTGGTGTCATGGTCTGATTAATAGTCAATAACCAGCATCTTTCTCCAGAGCCACTTTTGAAGTCCTTTAATTTCTGTAAAACAAACTCAAGTGTTATAATTACTACCTAAACCTCATCATATTTAAACTATAAATACTATTCAACCCACCCTTTAAACTTAAACTTTACAAATTAACAAGCACAAATCAACCATCTGATAGGAACAGGAGCTACTAATACAAACAGAGGCACTACTCTAGACGACTGTAGAGGGCAGCAAAGCAACACAAGTATCCTTAAGAGAAAACCTTGATCTTAAAATATATTATCAACATTAAAGCTTTGGAGGACAAGAGGCTTGTGGAATGTTATAAAAGAAAATTGCAGAATACACACACACACACGCACACACACACACACACACACACACACACATTATCCATGTACTTAAGTGTTTATATATAAACAAATAGTTTAATAAGCAAATGCATGGCTTCAAAATAGGTGCCATAATTACTACTAATTACTTCCAGCCTTAAATTGAAAAGGTTTTCTCACTAAAACTATGAAAATAATCTATCTTTACTTTTCAACTATCTTCTTAGATACAGAAATAAAATACCATACTTTAACCAGGCAGCTGTATTAACCAGGCAGTCGTATTTTTCTAAGACATACATGTTCATCACTATTGCCAACCCTAGACTTTATATACCCTCTTTTTTCATTTCAAAACCAGTCAGATATACGGTCTATAGCAACTTATAAAAAAGAGAACCTTTTGGAATTACACTAATATACAAGAAACAAAAGAAAACCGCACTCTTTACTGACATTTTATGTTAAATTTCATTGTTTCAATGTAGTTTGTGAAAGAAGCTAATGTAAAAATAGATATTCAATACGCATGTATTACTGGCATGTTTTTTGAGTCTTATGCTAGTTATTTGTTTATCTCTTTAAAGTTTTACAAGAATTGCAAGAATTCAGAGGAGCTATGTCAGCTATTAACATAAGCACACTTCCAAGTTAGTAAGAAAATGCTGATGTTGTAGTCTTGCACACTTAAACCAAGGTTCAAGTATTCTGTGTGTTTTACCCCACCCGACTGAGTCATAATCTCTTCAAACACAATTAAAAGGCATTAAAGAAAAAAAAAACATTTTTTCTAATTTCTAATTTTTCTAATTTCCAATTTCTAAACCAGTTAAAATCATTTTACTGACTGCCTTAGCATTAAGTTGAACTTAGTGCCATAAACAATTACCTCTAATTTAAATCAAATTGGATCCACAATGACAAGATCATTATGAAATTAATTTTAACCATTACGAAATTAATTTTAACCTAACTCAGTATAGCTATACTTAAGAAATTTTATTCTAAGTCTTAAAAAACAATGGTCCAAAATATTTTGTAAAGACAATCATTTCTATCATGCCCAATTCACAGAATAATTTGTTTAAAGCTAATCTTGTCAGTTTTCCAGTGCTGTATTTATTACACTTTTATTCTTAATTGTAATGTTCTCAGGTACTGACTTGAAGGGCTGGCTCTATGCACAACCTATTTTTATGTTTTCTACGTGGTACTTTCATGTCTTACCCAACAGCAGCTCTGGAATACTTGCATTATAAGGTAACATGCTACCAATCATAAGTTTATGCACATCATAAAGATTGCCCCCACTGGAAGCTGTTTAAACTACATCCACACTACTTAAAATAACGCATGGCTGATTTTACAATACCACTGAAAAAAATTTACATTCCTCCAAAAGGGCAATTTCAAACCTCTTCAAATCCAAAATGGGCATAGCAATGAGAAGCCAACAGATAAAACAAAACAAACCACAATGAGAAAGTACTGCAGGTAACAAAGCCAGGTCTATCAATCTTCCCTAGTTTGTACTTTAGACTTAAAATATACCTCCTCAGTGCACATCTCCCGCAACGTATTTTGTATAGTGTAGCTTTTACAACATAATAAGCATTTCATAAAAAGTTAAAATATATTACTTCATGAAGCAAGTTCTTAGACTCACTAATAATCCAACGCACACTGTGAACTTTTTTGTGAGAGGTTTTAATTACATAGTATATGCCTTTTCCAACCCCCAAATACATTAACCATGGTACTTTCTTCCTAAGACCAATGTTCCATGAAAAACTCCTACCAACACTATTCTGAACATAAGACCAAAGGAAAATGGATTTACATTCTCGCTGTATGTAAGCAGCTCTAAGGGATGCCTTTATGAGGAAAGCCATTCTTTTTTTAAGATTTATTTATTATTATAAATGAGTACACTGTAGCTGTCTTCAGACATACCAGAAGAGGGCGTCAGATCTCATTATGGGTGGTTGTGAGCCACCATGTGGTTGCTGGGATCCAAACTCTGGACCTTTGGAAGAACAGTCAGTGCTCTTACTCACTAAGCCATCTCACCAGCCCCAAGGAAAGCCATTCTTACATCAAGTACTTTAGGGTATAAGTTGGTAGAACAATGTGATTTTAGGCCCAGAGAGGATGATGTACTTCAGAGGCAATTTAGAGTTTACTATTTCAATGTCTGAAGTGGTAGCCATCAGCTACAATACATCTCACTACTAAGTACTTCAGGGTGGCTAATCCAAATTGAACCCATATGTAAGTGTAAAATGCCAGGACTTCAAAAACTGTAACATAAAAATAAGTTTCTACAAATTTGAATATCAATTATATGCTGAAATGGTATTTGGTTATCTCATGTAATGTTTACTTTTTAAACCTTTAAATGTAATGTTAGGAAGACAAAATTATGTAGGTCCTATTACACTGTATTGTACGCATGTGCACTTAAGACTAAACTTGATTTTGTTGCTAAACTCTTGAAGTAAGAAAACTTGAGTGCCTCACACACCCACCCCAGGACGAGCACATGAAAGTACAGAAGGATGAAGAAGATGATGCAGTGTGTCACTTTCAGAGTCTGCTCACCTGGTCAGGCTGTAAATAAATAGGTTGCAACAAGTAGAATCATCTGGGGGAAGATTCTAAAAGTGTCTCTCAAAACACACCCAAACTCCATGCTCTTCAGTTCATAATACACCAGCTCTTCTTTTCCCTACTTTTACAATTAGTTCAATGAATGGTAAGCAATCAATAAGCCTACAAGAAAATAAGCCTACACAAGTTTAAAGTAAATGTGTGAAATCCATAAACATAAGTTATCCTTTCTAAGGTAACCATAAAATATGCAATATAGAAGTATCAAGACAAATGTGAGGCAATCCTCACTGAAATTTTAAGTTGATGGCCTATTAGAGGGCCACTTAGGGAGAAAAAATAACTAAACTTCAAGTCCACCCTTAAAAATTTTTCCAACAAACCTAAATGAATGAACTGTCAGACTCTTCCAAAAAATAATAGAAATCATACAGGGAAGGGAGAAGGCTCAGTCGTTAAGGTGCTTTTCATGCAAGTAAGAAAGAGTAGTGGGGGTTCAAATCCCCAGAACCCACATAAATGCTGGGAGATTGCAATTGCAACCTTAGGAAGACCAGGCAACACCTGGCTAGCCAAGTGGGCCAGCCCTGTCTTCTAGCTCTGGGTTCAACTGAGAGGCCTTGCCTCAATGAGTAATGTAGAGAATGGACAGAGACTGTTAATCTCTACCTCTGGCCTCCATGTACACACCCACATACATGCGCCTACATAAATATGTGCACCCACATGCATACACATTAAAAAAAGAAAACATAAGCTGGGTGTGGTGGCAAATGCTTTCAATTCCACCACCTGGAGGTTAGAGGCACACTGGAACTCTCCAGTTTGAGGCCAGCCTGGTCTACATAGTGAGTTCCAAGCTAGACACACCTACATAGTGAGACTTTGTATCCAAAAGACAAAGAAAATAAGTAATTTTTAAAAATTAAGATCATGAGCTTAATGAAAATCAGTAAAAATATATGTGTTTAAGAATTAAAGGGTAATTTTAAGCAAAAATATATTTAAAAACCAAGAGTATGACAAATTAATGATGTTTGGATAGTTGAAGTGTTTTCTGAATGCTTGGCACACAGAATACTTAAAATTCTATTATCTTAAGGATTATTTCACTCTACCTTACATATTAATAGTAATTATCAATGAAATGTCTTATCTTTTGAAAATCATACAGCTCTTTGTTTTGTTTTTTGTTTGTTTGTTTGTTTTTTGGTTTGTTTTGTTTTTTGTTTTTGTTTTTTGTTTTTCGAGACAGGGTTTCTCTGTATAGCCCTGGCTGTCCTGGAACTCACTCTGTAGACCAGGCTGGCCTTGAACTCAGAAATCCGCCTGCCTCTGCCTCCCAAGTGCTGGGATTAAAGGCGTGTGCCACCACCATCCAGCCCATATAGCTCTTACTGTCAATTTTTATGGAGACTAAGACTTAACATGAAAATATATATAAATACACCAGTTACTTTTAATAGGTAAATTACAGCATGTCAAATTTCTGTTTTTAATAACACTATCATAGCTAGCTTCTCTTCAATTAGTTTTTAATGACTAGCAATAACTAGAAAGTTTTATTTAACTATACAGATGCAAGATGCATTACCAAAATCTGTAAGGTACCAATACGTATGTATGTGTATGTAAATATGTGAGTAGGTTGAACATCCATTATCCCAAAAGCTGAAAGTCAAAATGCTCCCAAATAAAAACCTTTGCACATGCCACAAGTATAAAATATCATATATGCACAAAGTTACTAAAAATATTATATGAAATTGCCTTCAAGTTAAGTGTATAATATAAGAAACTTGAAGACATTTAGATCAGCCACATCATGATGATATCTATCCACATAACCTAGATGTGTATCCCACACTCAAGTCTCAGGGCAAGAGAGATGGCTCAGCAGTAAAGAATGCCTGTTGCCCCTGTAGGAGATCCACGTTCAGTTCCCAGCACCCACATGCTGGTTCACAACAATTCTCATCTCCAGTTCCAGAGGATCTGATTCCCTCTTCTAACCTCCATGAGCACCAGGCACACGTGAGGTTCATAACAAGCAAGCCAATCATCTTCCCATAAATTAAATATGCTAATATTTTTATCTTGAATCTGAAACATACCCAAACCCAAGCATTTCAAATTAAGAGGCTCATGACATAAACAAGGCTGCATAAATAGGGTATGCCAGTTAAATACACAGTATAAAAACACACTCATACAACTCAATACCGATGCTTCTTTCTGATGCTGTAGAGAGAAGCAAAGCTTTGTTTAATTTGCTTCTAAGTTAGGTTGGCATTCTAATAACTCTTAACGACCCTAACCTGATGGTAGAGACACAGAGTAGCGTCCAAATCGGGTCTCCCTTCCCTTCTCCACCCCACATGGTCAATACAGTCACTAATTTTCTAAGTGACCCTATGGAAACTTGCCAAATCTTAAAACACATGGCTAAGGGTGGAGTCAATTCCACATTAATACACATTTAATTGGACTATATTCTAGTTTTCTGAAACAGCTATCTCTTTATTTATCTAAAGTACATCTAGTAAATATTTCTGATTATGCTACACAGTCATAAATATGCAAAGTATCAATTGATTAGGAAATTCTATTTGGGATTAAGAGTCACCTAATCCAGGACTGACAGGTTATAATATACAATGTAATAAAGGCATGTATGAGCTACCACACCCATGTACTCTAAGTGTTTTAGTTAACTCTTTCTTTTAATATTCTAAGAACGATATTAATAAGATACTATGTAACCTGGCAATAATTTTTATTTTAATAAGTCTTCATTCACAATCAGGTTGACTTTTCAGTGAGAGGGTGAGCAAAGGAAGTGTTAAGGAGAAACAAGACTGATATTATACCACCAAACTATCTAATTTCACCAAGATCTCAGGATGTAGTTCAGTTGTAAATGTACTTGCTTAGAACATACAACTCCCAGGATTTCATCCCTAGAGAAATATACACATACCCACACATACATACAAAAACAAAGTGAGTTTTGCCTTCATCTAGGTCTGTTTTACCTAATGTTCTCCTGCCCCCTTTAGACCAGACTCACTTAGAAACTCAGAGGACCTCATACACATCTCTACAGAAACACTAAACTTTCCTGCAATCTCCTTCCTTTCTGTCTATGGGAACACTGCAAGCATGTTGTGGGCAGCACACTGCCAACTATGCATTCCCAAGTGCTTACAAAGTCCCTACAAATAGTCAAAGTGTTTTTAAAGATTTGCTATTATATGGTAGCTTATTTGCCACCATCTTCTAAACATTTGTCATAAGACAAAGCCTTGGTCAAGAGGCAGAGTCATGGTGGCAGAATCCCAAAGACAAATGGCCCTAGAAGGGGCCAAATTCCTGCTAAAACAATGTGCTCAACCTCCCAGGAAAAACATAGGAAGAAGAGTGATACACATACAATAATCTATCACTTGATATTACAATTACAAAGGAATATGGAATTTTAGACTTAAAGAAGTTAGGTTTGAGTCAGATGTCACAGAAACTTGGTCCCTTAGACCTTTTAACTAGAAATGTCTTAGACTTTAAAAAACTGGCAATTTCTCTACCGCTGAAGCTGTCATTTAAAGACTTCAGCTCTCAAAGCATAAACATGGTTGCATACTTACATAATCCCAGAATGTAGGAGGGTTAACAGGTGGATCAGGAATTTCAGGCCAATGTCAACTACACAGGGAGACCCTGTTCCCATCCCCAGGAGAAAAGTTTAGTTGTTCAAATAAGATAGCGTACAGTCCCCAAACACATACCAGGTCCCACACTTACATATTTTTTTTTAAAGTATAAGGTCTATCAGTGATGAGGGATATTTTTAGCAGTCAAATTAGCATGATGTTAACCACGCCAACTACTGCAATGCTAAATTTAAACAATTTTATCAAAAAAAAATAAGTAAAACTGTACATGATAAACTAAGCACATACAGATTTAACAATCAGGTAGAGTCATCTTTTTAAAGTCTAAAATTCAACTGAGTCAGTTCAATGCTTCAAACATAGTCATTCAAAGCGCAGGCATGAGTCAAATCGGGTTAGTTTTGTGGAATGTTAATATTACTATCATTCATAGAGCAACAGGTTGTTAGCAAGGGAAATTAAAAAAAAAAAAAAAGCTGACATGAAAATTCTGTTTCTATACTTACTACCAAAGTCAAGACAACTGTGTCCTATTCCTGCTTTCTAAAATAGAGGCTGATTTAAAAAAAAAAGTGTCATAAGCACTTGCAAATGAGGGTGTTATAACACAAGCTCAAAAAGGCAGCCCTTTAAATGAGTGGGACACAGTAACATGGCTATTATCTATAGCTACAACAGCAAGTAGAGTTGACTCTAAAAACTCCCATACAGACCTCCTCTAAATCAGTGTGCTTCCCCACACTGCTTAGTTTATAATAAAATATTCTAAAATATCTGATCACCCTTCATCCCCAAGAACACTATAAAGGATCTCCTTAAAATGCACTTTCTATGTAAAAACTGATGTTTGCTTCCCAGAAGTAATCGACAACTGACACTCACTGACACAGCCACGATGAAATTATCAAGGTAAACTCTATTTTCTGTATCAACTTTTGCATCACTTCAGTCTCCCGTTGGGTTTTGTCTAGACAAAAAGCCCTCTAGACCTACAAACACTCCTTCAGTACTTACCACAAACTAAGTCACCACAGTAAAATGCTTGTACCACACCTCCCCACTTCCAAGCATCCTGGAACTGAAATCATAAAGACCATCCACAAGCTGCCTTAATGGCGCATAAGAACAACATACAAATTCAATCTAGAATTTAATAATGCCTTAGAAGGCAGCTAAAAACTTAAAGGGTTAAAAACTGTGGTCTCGGTACCAAACATCTGGGGAGTGGGGATATGGAAACTAGACTAGATAGAATGTCCATTATCACAAAGCACTCCATGTAAATCAAAAACTTGCCTTAGAGCACTGGAAATGTACTAAACTTCTCAGTCTGTAAGTGGCACTCCATCTCAAGATAATCAATCCCCTCTCCCTCTGAACCAACTACCCTCACTCACCTAACAGTAGCAAATTTTCTTTCTTCTACATCATAGCACTAAGGAAATCTGTCCACATCTCTCCCTGATGATTACTGGTAGAACCTCAGCTTTAAGATTTCATATGCACTGAGAACCATTGTCTGAAAAAAATCTAAGTTTTATTCTTCCATCTTTCCTGTCAGCAATCCTTAAATGAACACCTTGCGGCATTTTGACATTACCCAGACATTCAATCTCTTAAGACTGGTAGCTTTATTTCACCAAATCAGTGCCATCCACTGATTATCACGTCCACTTCTCTAGCATGAAAAGTAAATTTATCATTTTTTTTTTTAAATCTTCCTTAAAAAAGTAGGTCTCTAAACTAGTCTCAGATTCCAGGAACAGAACTTACAAAGAGATTATTAGCTCCTAAATCTGGAATAATAAAGACACACCGGAGAAACCCGGGTCTACTTGTTTCAACAGCCAGGGACAGTAGATGCAATATATATTCAAAAGGTAAATCTTGTGTCCCCCCCGAGTGCAAGGTTTTTCTTCTAAAATAACCAGGGGCTGCGTGAAGGACGTCCAACAACTGGAAGGCGGCGTGCGGGTGCCATCTGGGATCAACCCAAAGATCCAAAGGTTGCCAGGGCACAAATCGGGCTGGAAGGGGATGCTGGCGCAGGGTGGGTTTTTAAGATGGTGCCTTCTCCCGGAGGCCAGGAGGCGTGGGCCCGAAGGCTTCGGTGTGCCGGGCTAGTGTCCACAGGGTTTCCGGACTCGCAGCTCAAGTTTCACCGGGGAGAAAGGAGGCGGCGGCAACACGCATCCCGGCATCCTAACCTCAGCCCAGAAGTCCGCGCTCTCCGCTTCGGCGCATCAGCTCGGAAGTAACGGTTCCCGGGGCACGCGGGGCACGCGGGGCTCCGCGCACCGAGCTCCACCGCCAGCCCCCGGGCGCCCCGGCGCGACGACCCGCGCGGCCCCGGGGGGGGGGGGGGGAAGCCAGCGGTCGGCGCCCTGTTCGCTCTCCCTGCCCTTCCCGGGCCTCGCCCGGGGCGCGGCGAAAAGTTTCCAGGCAAAGTCCGCGGCGGCCGCTCGCGCAGCCAACCGCCCGGCACAACCGCCTCGCCTCGCCTCGCCGCCCGCGCCCGCCCCGCTCAGCCCCTCGCTCGCCCGCTTCACCTACCACAGAGCCGGGAGAAGAGAAGCAGGGGGATGAGCAGCAGCAGCAGCGGCGGCGGCGTCGGGGCCGGCAGCAGCAGTCCGGCCGCGGGAGGAAACGCCGAGGAAAGTTGTGCTTTGCCGCCTCCAGGACACAACGGGGCCGGGCCCGGGGTCCGCGCCATGCCCGCCTTGCCCCGGCCCGCCCGCTCGCCCGCGCCCCGGCGCCTCAGGCTCTGGGTGGCGGCGGCGGCGGCGGCCGCGGCGCGGAAGGGCCAGCGCGCGTGTCCTCAACCCCCGGCTCCTGCGCCGTCGTCGCCCGCCGCCACTCGGCCGAGCGCTCGCGGCTGCCTCGACTCCGCCGTCGCCGACGCCACTGCCGAGGCTGAAGCGGGAGCCGCCCGCCGCCGCCGCCGCCACCGCCGCCACTCCCCTCCCCGCGGTCCCCGCCCGCCGCGAACTCCTGGGAACTCGGAACGCACCACCCCGCCCTGCGGGAGGGGGAGCCGCCGACCCTCGCGAGCGGGACGAGCCCGCCCTCCCCGGCCGCCCCGCCGCCCGGACGCCTTAGCCGCCCGCCGAGCCTCCTCCCACCCTCTCTCCCCACACGCTCCTCCCACTTCAAAAAATAAATAAATAAAAATAAAATTTAAAAAAAAAAAAAAAAAACTTCATCCACTTGGAAAACCGGGCTTCTCCCGAGGCTAAGCAATCTGGACCAGGAAAAGGCGGCCCCGCCCCCCTCGGCCCCGCCTCGTCTCCC
This sequence comes from Montemys delectorum, assembly GCA_019843815.1. Lineage (NCBI taxonomy): Eukaryota > Metazoa > Chordata > Mammalia > Rodentia > Muridae > Montemys > Montemys delectorum. The sequence goes on along the minus strand of JADRCD010224179.1, from coordinate 48,931 downwards.
CCTTCGCCAGCGCTGGAGATGGTCTCGCCCACTCCGCCCCTCGCGGGGCCGGGGCCGCCGGGGCACACCGAGGCGCTCGGAGGCGGAGGGCTGTGGGGGACTCCCAGTCCTGCCTTTCTCTCCTCCCGAGTGGCGCGGTTCCCCAGCGGGACCGGGGACAACCGGGGGTTGGGGGGGTGGCGGGGGAGGGGAAAGCAAGCAAGATGCGAGTCGAGTACCGGCTCTCCGCCGGTCGGAGCCGGAGGTGCCTAATTTGGGAAGCTGGATGGCGCGGGGCTGGACCACAGCCTTCTCTCCCTCTTCACCCAGGCGTGGGGGACTGAAAAGGAGACTCTCTGCACTCTCTCCTCCTCCCCTGGAGCATCCTGGCTCTCCTCTGTCCCGGCCCCGCGTTAGCCCAGGCAATTTAGCCTGCTTTTTTTTTTTTTTTTTTACTCGGTGAGGGTCAGCGAAGCTGCCGGAGGACCAGAGGGACCCCGGAAGGTTTGCTCTCTAGCTCTTGCTTCTCTTGGGCTGCCCGGTTGTCCACTTTCTGCGCCAGGCGACCGGCAACAGGAGGCCATGGATTTCTCTCCCATACGAGGGCTTCGAGAGTGGTCTTGTTTTCTCACTGATCCGTTCGCCTGTTCGCACGTGTAATTTTATTTTCTCGCTCGTTTCTCTTCGAGTTAGTCTCAGAAAAGTGACCCCGGGAAGTATTGAACATTTACCCTTAAGAGGGGCGTCTGTGATTCACCATAACCCTCCCTCCATCCCTAAAAGCGTGTGTGCACACAGTGGGAGTGACTTGACCTTGAAGCCCCAGTTACTGTAGGGGGAAGGAGATGGATGAACAGTTTGGGCTATCTGCGGGGGCGGTCGAAGCGGAGGACACCGTCCTGAGGCTGGACACCATTAATTTTATGTTGGTCCTACCATCTCCACCAGATAGTTAAAGATGTGCTCCAATAAGAATAACATCAGCCACCCAAAAAGGAGCCTGTGGCAGCTAAAGTAAAGCTTGCCTGGTGCCTACGACAACGCTGTGCTCAAGACTGAATCACCGGGATCTCCACTGATATATGATGTTTTACTCACCTCCGGAGCATCCCATCCAGGCTCTCTTCTTTTTTATTTCGCTCTATTCATTACTTCAACCCTCTTCCCCTTTTTTCTCCCTCCATCTGCCTGCCCCCATCCTCCTGCAACCACTGCTTTCTATGACCTATCCACCTATCCTCAAGATGCACTTATGAATAAACCTTGCCCTGCATTGCTGGGGAGATTCCCCCGGATGATGCTCATAATTGACAAAATGTAGCTATTGTGACATCCTCTCAACTGTGCTGACACCACTGTTTCCCTTGAGAACACTTCTTCCCCTATTTTCACATTCCCTAAATCTAATTCCACTGCTAAATTTAGGCAGAGCCCACTGCTACAACTACCAGCTAATTATCTGTTTAGATAGCACTTTAACACGTTGCTGCAATTCAGTTAAATGTTAACCAAAATTTTAATATCGTTAGCCAGTTTCATTTCCCCAGTCTTCCCCTGGTGGTTCCAGATTCCAGGAAAAATAATTTAGCTAACATTTTTAAAGGTGCCAGAGGCTTAATTTGGGGGCTACTGTGCAAACTTCTGCGAGGAATAAGGAATTAACAGGTTGAGGATATCTCAAAAGGGTGATGTGGAGCTTTTAAACAATCCTCTATATATGGAAACTGGATAGTTGCTTGCTATGGTTATATTCTCTCACATAAATGAAGCAAAAAACGTACTTATAGACGTGATATAGTGAATAAAAGAGCTATGTGATGGTATTTTATGTGCATACACGCATTATGTGCTAATTTTAATAATTTGTGTTCATACGGCATCTTCAGTCAGAGATGGCAAAGCACATGCTTGTATCACAGGGAAGGTGGCAATTACTATTACCCCTGCTTGACAGTTACAGGAACCTAGGCACAGAGGTTAGGTGCTCTGCCAACCCTGCCTGCCATGTGCAGTTGCTTTTTTTCTGGCTTTATTTTTTTCTGCTAGAACTTCCTCCTTGCCTTCCTGGGGACACCACTGAGCCCTCAGTATTTCTTTTTAAGTAAAAACTTTACTTAGGCAATATGATTTTCTGCTTTCCAAATGTCTAGTCTGAGATGACTCTACTTTTCCTGATGGACATTATTACTCAGGACACAACAAAAGGTGTTCCATTTCATAGGAAAACTTTTTTTTCCTCCAAAGACTAGAATTTTGATTTTTTTTTAAACTTTTAACATGAGCACATTATTGGGCTTCATACAAATTTCAGTTGTCTAATTTTATAGATAAATTCCCACTAATAATATGGTTGAAAAAATAATTCTAACTAGTTCATTTAAATGTTTTGGTCCCATTGCATATTGAAATATATATTAGCATGTTAGGAAAAAACATCTGAAGAAAGAGCAACACAAGCCTAATGCCAACAAGAGTTTCATTATTTCAAGTTAAGCATCAATGAGGCTCAATCCCACTTGTAGTTTTAAAGACCTTTTGCCAATTGTCAGGTTCATTAACTCTTAACTAAAAAACAGATTTTTCCATTCAGAGTGAAGTAATTATGGGGAGTGCTGGGGATTTTAAGTTGGTTCAAAAGTTTGAGACTAGTAAAAATCCTCTGACAAAACAAGTCCTTTGTAAAACAGGTTGGACATTATATATGTCAACCAATTGTCCCTATCATCAGTAACCACACTAAAGAAACATTCCTTTTCCCTAGTGGAAGAGGCGAACAATGGCTTCTAGAATGTTTGAACTTTGGTACCATATAGACACTATAGATGATGTGAGCCACTTAGGCCGCCAGAATTCTGAAAAAGAATTGTGAAAATGACTACAAGCAAGGTACAAGTTCACAGAAGTGTCTACCACTTTCAGAAGTTTCAACCTCATATCAAATGCAGTTCTTGTTGAAAAGATCACTATTTTGCACCGCCTCCATTTCCATAGGGGTATGCCCAATTTTCACTTTATTGTTAAAATTGTCAAGGATACACTGCAAGAACCACCTCCATAGCATTCTGTCCACTTAATTCAGTTCATCTTCTCCACACATGTAATGTGTAATGTCTGTTGTCGTTTCCCCCACAAGGGCACACAGGTTCCTTCCTATTTTTTCACTACTAATATGGAAGTACTTGGAAGAGTATGATAAAGACCTCAATTGGATGGTTGAATAACCACTATAGCAACGTAGCAGAACATATTCAAATTCCTGTCTAATGATTAAAAAATTTCAATAGAAGTACATTAAAATTTTCAAGACATTTTAGCATGTATTGAGCATATTTGAGATAGAAAATGATGCTCACAATTGCTTAAGACTTTGATTTAATTGCCATTAATGATACGTGTGTGTGTGTCTCGCGCGTGCGCGCACATGTTATATTTGGGGGATGCGTATGTACCTGCGTGCACATGCACGGGAAGGAAGGAATCAATATTGGATATCATCCTCAATACTTTTTTTTTCTTTTATTGATTATTCGAGACAGGGTTTCTCTGTGTAGCCTTGGCTGTCCTGGAACTCACTCTGTAGACCAGGCTGGGCTCGAACTCAGAAACCTGCCTGCCTCTGCCTCCCAAGTGCTGGGATTAAAGGCGTGTGCCACCACCGCCTGGCAATACTTTTTTTGAGACAGGGCCTCTCACTAAACTGGAACTCATCAAATAAGCTAAACTTTCCCAACCAGAGAGATATAGAGAGCCTTCTGTGTCCGCTCCTCTAGCACTGGGAAAACAAGTTTGGTTCTGAGCTCAGTGTTGTTTGGGGATTGTTTTGTGCCCCGTGTATTCAGATGCTAATTGTTGTGGCCAGAGATCTGGTTGCAGTCCGGGCTTTGGTATTGTCATGCTGTTGCAGCCTCTCCCATCTGTAAGATGTGTAAGGATTATTTTCTATCACCTCTGATTCGTTGATAAAGAGCTGAGTAGCCAATTAGCTGGGCAAAGAGAATAATAGGGCGGGACTTCCAATCCTAGTCTGGTCTGGGGGTGGGGGCGGGGAGAAGGTAAGAGAACATATACTAGGAGGAGAAGGACCACGAAGATTCACAGTGAGAGAGCATCCCTGAGGACATCCACAGCCAGAGCAAGACCAAGATCGAAGTTAATGCCACAAGACTGGCAAATAGGCCAGGCCAGTTCCTCACTTATTCTCAGCAAGCACTTTACTGATTGAGCCTGCTCTGGTGCTGTGTTTTAAACTATAGTCTGTCGGCTGTATACCCCCAGAGTTCTGCACTCTGGTTTCCTGACGCTAGGGCTGCTGTTCACCGGTCTATAGACTGGGTTCCTGATAGGTTCTATCAATAAGTCACTGGATTCCAGGGCTTGCTTCTTTTCCATTTGTTGCTCCCACCGGCACCCCCACCCCCACCCAGTGATGCTATACTATCACTCTTGTCTCTCGGACTTGCTTCCAGACTTACAGTTTTACACTCTACAAATGAGACTCTTCACAGCCTTTCAAAGCTACCCGTCCCCAGAGAAGCTCTTCTCACTCCTTCCTCAGAGGAGCATCCCTGAGCTCAGCATCTCTTCTCTGAACTTCTGAGCTTGGACAATCCAAACTTTCCTCTTTATTTCCAGGACTCCCACAGCAATAACTTCCTTCCTAACTAGATAAAGCTCTATCTCTAGGAGATTTCATGAATTTCCTCTATGAACTTGGCTAAGGTAAATAGCTTGGGCCGCCATCATCAGTTTTTCTATGATTATTTCTTTATATCCTAACTTACAGAAGTTGTTTTTCTCTATGTAAAACTGTTGAAACAACACAGAGCCAACATTAATCCATCAACGCATGTAAACAAAAGCCCCAAGTCAAAAGAGCAAAACTTTCCATTTCCTTGGCGGAACACAACATTTAGCAGAGGTGATCTTGAGAGCGGTGAAATGATGCTGTTACTTTAGGAATATACACATAGGTCTTAGTCTTTTTTTTTTTTTTTTTAATCCAGATATGTTAAAAACTAAATACAAACTTCTCATTTTATGTGGCTTGGCGATTTATTTCATTTATACTCGTTGACTGAACTTATGAGTCTTTATAGGATTAATAGATTATGTGGAAAAGAGCTGGCCTCCTCAAGCCAACAGGGACAGCGTGCACGCGTCATCCATCTGACCACTGGCAAAATGTAGTTTACCTCCCCGCTCTTCTGTGGTAATGCCAGCGTTCCAGAGATCATAGTTTGAAAGGAAACACATTCCAGCAGAAAGAAGAGCCACGCTACAAGAGTGAGCTGTTGAAGAATAAAGTGGGTCGAATTAACATGTAATTGAACTAGCCCTGTTACTATAGCAGTCCCTTAAAGATGTACACTGTAAAGGGAACAGAGAAGGAGGGCAAAGTTTTACCTTAAGAAGACTGGGAAAGCTTCACAGTAAAAACAACATCGTTAAAGTGTGGCCAGGAGTTTTTCATAAAGATAAAGGGAGGGAAAAAAAAAAAGATGGTTGGAAGCGACGGACTCATGACACATCACTGTGCTCTGGAAACCACAAGCATCTCTGTGCTGCTAGAAGGTGGTGTCCAAGGGATGTCAGACCGAAGATTAAAATAAACTCAGGTTGGCGGATGTGGTGGGTTGAATATACTTGGCCTATGGGGAAGTGGCACTATTAGGAGGCATGGCTTTGTTGGAATCGGTCTGGCCTGGCCGTGGCGGAAGAGTGCCACTGTGGGCAGGCTTTGAGGTCGCCTATCGCTCAAGCTCCGCCCACTGCAGAAGAGAGTCTCCTTCCAGCTGCCTTCAGATCAAGTTGTAGAGCTCTTGGCTCCTTCTTCAGCACCCTGTCTCCCTGCAGGCTGCCGTGCAACCTGCCATGTTGATAATGGACGGAACCTCTGGTACTGTAAGCCAGCCCCAATTAAATGTTTGCCTTTATAAGAGAGTTGCCTTGGTCACAGCAATAAAACCCAAAGATAGCAGAGATTTCTGTTTGGCTGTTGGATTGGTTTGGCTTGGGATTCTTTTTTTTTTTTTTTTTTTTTTTTTTTCAGGATGGGTGCATAGTCTTGGCCATTCTATGAAATAGAAACTTAAGGGTTCTCAGGAAAGTCGTTTGGATGGTGTTTTGCTGGAGCAAACACGTGAAAGAACATTTAACTGAAGCAGACAGAGGTAAAAGGATGTTCTGGTAAGGTGATCCTGTGAAAGGACACATGATGAAGGATTTATTGCTAACAACACACATACACACACACACACACACACACACACACACACACACAAACACACAAACACGTATTGGTCCACCTTACATTGCGTAGTTGAGCTGCATTTGTTGGGCCTCCACAGACAGAAACACACCAAAAAACTTCTGGTGATGTGTGCAGTTTCTTGCTGCTTCCACTGACTCAAGCTGATTGACAGAGCGAGAGACGCCAGCTCTGAGACAGACACACGTGGAGGACCTGTGATGTGTGGAGGGTATAAACAGGACTTAACGGACAGTGACAGAAACTGAGCTAGTCTTTCTTATAGAGCTAGATGTACGATGCTTGTGGGTCTCACATCTTCGCTGATCTTCCCTTCCCTGAGAGAGGCACAGCCAAGAACTTCTCAAGGCTTTCCTCTAGGTCCCTCCTACTGACTACTGTCAAGGCTGAGGCCTGGATGTTTCTGCTTGGTAGTGCTACGGTTCATGACTCATGTTTGCTATCCCGACTCTACCGAACTGGACTACGGGTAAAGTGTTGGCGAGTGGATCGAGCTGCCACTGCCGGCTAACCTGTGAACCGAACTGTCGATTTTCAGGCATCACAGACAGGAGTTGCTCCAAAGAACCTTTCTAAACAGGTCCACTTCCCATGCATTCTGGGTAGTGGGCTAAAAGGGAGCGTTTAAGAACTTCCATCATTAAATATTGGATCTGAAAAAAATAAATAAAGTTACAATCCTACACCCAAGTGCTGGGACTATAGGCACAAGCTATGGTGTTCTAAATTTTGTAAAGAGGAGTGAATTATATCTGAGATCATTGGAACACCTGAGGAGTTTAGAGTCAGAGAACGACAAGATATTTTGCTAATGAAGTCAGAGAAAAATGGGAAGGTGAAGGTGGTATTGATGTCACAACTACACGGGGAAATTGAAGGAGTTTAGCAAGGTATGACGTGGTTTCTCTACATGAAACTGTTTAAGCATCGCAGAGCAGCAAGGGAATGAATGACACTCAGATGAAACAAAGAACAGTTTAATTAAGAAAGGTGTAGAACTCTAGGCTTTTAATCCTAACACTTGGGAAAGCAGAGGCAGGTGGATCTTTGTGAAGTTGAGGCCAGAGTGGTTGAGGTGGGATTGGCAAGAGAGAGGGAGAGAGAGAGGGTGGGACGGGAGGGGAAGGAAGAGAGAGAGAGAGAGAGAGAGAGAGAGAGAGAGAGAG
>JADRCD010224179.1:5970-41418 GCA_019843815.1 Montemys delectorum | reverse complement strand
GAGAGAGAGAGAGAGAGAGAGAGAGAGAGAGAGAGAGAGAGAGAGCCCATTTCAAAAAGAAAAAACTAATTGGGGAAAATTTTAGTATCTTAAAACAGAATATTCTATCTCCTCCATACATGTAGGGCTGAACATGATATAAGTAGATAAGAAAATATCTTATCTTATCTCAGAGATATCTAAGAGAGAAAGGAGAAGCACTGGAAATCAGTGTAAAGGCGGGAACGATTAAAGACCAGTCACTAGCATCATGGAGAAAAAACTACAAGAGCTGCCACGATGTCGTTGATGGTTTTATACATTATTAGGCAGTTTCAGGGTAAATTATAATTACCTCTAAGTCTTAATAAGCTGGCTCATATATTGCCTAATTTCTTTTCAACTGCCAATAATCAATAGGTATTTTCTTAATGGAATGGAAAAGGAGAGGGACTAGACCTGGAGGTGCTTTTGCTGTTGTGTTTCGACCACACTGAACTAAGAGAGCCCTTTTTTACATCCATAACAATGGATGCATAACATGTAGACTATGTAGTGAAAAGCCCCTTTTCTCTCCAAGGGGTTCCAGTAGTTCCTGACCAAGGTAAAGCACTGTTTTCAAACCATACTTTGATATGTAATCCATAGTAATATTCAGCAGTGACTCCATGTTCACCAACTCAGAAATACTCATGTGCAGGTACATAAGTTGTTAAAAGGCCGCTTTTTGTTTTTTTTTTTTTAAATTAACAAGTTAGATTTATATATCAATACATTCTCAATTCACAAGATGCCAATACAATAATTTCAGAACTAATTGATAATGATAAAAGCTGCCCACTTAGATTAGACAAATCATCCCAATTATTCTACCCTTTCAGATACCATAACTACCTGTGGCTATTTATTTTTCCTTTTTTTTATTAGATATTTTCTTTATTTACATTTCAAATGTTCTCCCTTTTCCTCGCTTCCCCTCCAAAAGAAAACCACTATTCCCCTCCTCTCCCCCTGCTCACCACCCTACCCTCTCCTGCTTCCTGGCCTTGGCATTCCCCTACACTAGGGTATAGAGCTTTACAGGACCAAGGGCCTCTCCTCCCATTGATGACTGACTAGGCCATCCTCTGCTACATATGCAGCTGGAGCCATGAGTCCCACCATGTGTACTCTTTGGTTGGTGGTTTAGTCCCTAGGAGCCCTAGGGGTACTAGTTAGTTCATATTGTTCTTCATCCTATGGGGCTATAAACCCCTTCAGCTCCTTGGGTCCTTTCTCTAGTTCCTTCATTGGGAACCCTGTGCTCAGTACAAACAGCCTATTTCTGCCAGGGATTCAGTTCATAGCTTTTCACTTTGCAATCTTTGGTAAATCTTTGGTAAATTACTAATTTTCTCTAGTTTCCCCATTGAAGGTAAGGAAAATGACTCTTCAATCCTCAGAGTCCTAAGACTACTTGAGTTTATGTAACACTTAAGAACAGGTCTGAAAAAAAAAAACCCAAGAGTTCTGATTGAGGTTGAGGTATTATTAGCCACTGAGGTATATCAAACAGAAACTCAGTGATTTCTTGTTGATCACAGCAAACAGGGAGCAGTTATGATCAGGTTTTGGTTCCCAACAATGCCATTAAGATCTTGAGACCTGTTCTGTTAAACTCTACCCATGATTAATAATAATGTACACATTTTTCTTTATGGCATACAAACCTCATCAGTTCACTTCTTGTAGTTTGCATGACAGTCTTCCAAATCTAGGGATACATCCGGTTCCATGGCAAAGGTAAAGGGTCTCTGGATGAAACTCAACTTACTACAGGCTGACTTTATAAACAGTGAGAGTCCTCTGAATTTATCAGGTGGATACTGCGTAATCGCAAGGATTCTTAAAAGTCAAGAAAGACAGAAGACAAGAGTTAGAACATAATGTATTAGAAAGAATGATCAGAGGGAGGCTATGTCCTGGCTTTGAAGATGGAAGAATAGTCCACTACCTAAAAGAGGGAGAAGGCAAAATAGCCCTGCCCACCTTGATTTCAACCACATTAAAAACCCATATTAAAATTGGGAAAAGATCTTTATCAATCCTATATCTGATAGAGGGCTAATATCCAATGTATACAAAGAACTCAAGAAGTTAGACTCCAGAGAACCAAATAACCCTATTAAAAAATGGGGTACAGAGCTAAACAAAGAATTCTCAACTGATGAACGTCAAATGGCTGAGAAACACCTAAAGAAAAGTTCAACATTCTTAGTCATCAGGGAAATGCAAATCAAAACAACTCTGAGATTCTACCTCACACCAGTCAGAATGGCTAGGATAAAAAACTGAGGTGACAGCAGATGCTGGAGAGGTTGTGGAGAAAGAGGAACACTACTTCATAGATGGTGGGATTGCAAGCTGGTACAACCACTCTGGAAATCAGTTTGGCGGTTCCTCCAGAAATTGGACATAGTTCTACCAGAGGACCCAGCTATACCACTCCTGGGCATATATCTAGAAGATTCTCCAACATGTAATAAGGACACATGCTCCACCATGTTCATAGCAGCCTTATTTATAATAGCCAGAAACTGGAAACAACCCAGATGTCCCTCAACAGAGGAATGGATACAGAAATTTTGGTATATCTACACAATGGAGTACTACTCAGCTATTAAAAACAATAAATTTATGAAATTCTTAGGTAAATGGATGGATCTGGAGAGTATCATCCTGAGTGAGGAAACCCAAACACAAAAGAACACACATGGTATGCACTCTCTGATAAGTAGTTATTAGCCCAGAAGTTCGGAATACAGAAAGAACAACCCACAAACCACAAGAAACTCAAGAAGAAGGAAGACCAAAATGTGGACATTTAATTCCTTCTTAAAAGAGGGAACAAAATACACACAGAAGGAGATGCACAGACTAACTATGGAGCAGAGACTGAAGGAAGGACAAGCCAGCCTAACATAGCTATCTCCTGAGAGGCTCTGACAGTACTTGACTAATACAGATGTAGAGGCTCATAGCCATCCATTGGACTGAGTACAGGGTCCCCAATGAAGGAGTTAGAGAAAGGACCAAAGGAGCTGAAGAGTTTGCAGCCCCTTAGGACAAACAGCAATATGAACTAGCTAGTACCCTCAGAGCTCCCAGGGACCTAACCACCAACCAAGGTTTATACATGGAGGCACTGTTTTGGCAGCATGTGTATAGTAGAGGATTGTAAAGTCGATTATCAATGGGAGGAGAAGCCCTTGGCCCTGTGAAGGTTCTATGCCCCTGTGTAGGGGAATGCCAGGGCCAATAAAGTGGGAGAGGGTGGGTTGGCAAGCATGGGGAGAGGGGAGGCAACAAGGGTTTGTTCTTGTTTTTATTTGTTTCTTTGTTTGTTTGTTTTTTTGGAGGGGAAACTGGGAAAGGAGAAATCATATGACATGTAAATAAAGAAAATATCTAATAAAAAAATAAAAGAAAAAAACCTAAAAACCCTTGTTAAACTAACCGGCAAAACTATGATCCCTTGTTGAAAGTCATGTATAAGCAGTCATCGTCCAACACCTTTCAACTCTTAATTACTTCGAGCAGTGTTCAGAAAGGCAGGGATACCAGCTCCATTTATTTCTAACCACACCTACCTATCTGCAGACTCTGTGCTGTCTGCGTTCCTAAGCTTTGTCTTCGGATCCCTTTGATGCCACTAGGAACAAACATTCTCATGTCTGCCTCTACTACTCCCCCCCTTTGAAAATGAAATAAATGAAGCGTGAATTCGTGTCTCAAAAAACTTAAGATCTGTGTCTCCTGTCCTCAGAGAAGCTTCTGGTCTGGTTTGGTTTTCCACCTTGTTCATTCAGCTCATGCTTCCTAGAACAGGGAGGAGTCTATCTCCTTCTAGACCACTGTTCTGGAGCCTTCATTCAACAACTCTTCTGCTGCTAGAATGCTGTGTAAACTCTTACTCTGCTTCTACTTGAACTGCTTAGTTTTAGGGCTTCAATACTTTTTCACCACGTGTACCTTCGGCCTTAGGAAAAAAAAAAAAGAACTGATTTAAGACCTTCTTCGAACTTAGTTTCTTGTGTCCTATAAATTATCAATGTCATATAGCTCTCTGTCTCCCAGGCTTTGCTTTCTAACTCATCTCTAAGTTCATCACTCCCATTCTCGCTTGTCTGCCTTGCTATCTGGAACGGACGTCATGGCAAAAAACGGCACTCAGTGATGCCTATGTGATTTGCTGTCCCTCTACTAATGGCACTCAACATTCCTGCCCTAGGTCAAGTTGTTTGATAAAAATCTCAACAGTATGCCGGGTTTAATTCCTGAAATTTTCTTTTGCAAACTTCCACTCCAGTTTCTCAGAGCTATGCGACAAATCTATTGTTGGTATGATTGAGACCTTTGCAGCAGCAGCCCAGGTTTTTATTCTCTTCTTCTCAATCCTGTGTGAACTCCGTCAGATCTTCCCCCCACCCACCCCCCACCCCCGAATTCCTTGGAAAAATATTGAGATGTTTCTGGGTGATCTAGCAATCACCTTCTAATTTAACTGGCAACCCTTACTTCTCTAAAGTAATTGAAACATTCACTGCTGGGAACATCATTCCCAACCTCCCCCACAAGTCACAACCTATGGATAATTACTATCTCTGCAACTGAGGAGGAATGAAGAATACCAGTGCAACTCGCTTCTTAAAAACAAAAAAATAGACCGACCACAGGAATATTAGAATTTTAAAAACCATTTACAGTTTTTAAAATATAACCCAGAGCCTGGAAGCCAGATTCAAAAATAACAGACTGGAGGTATTTCAAATGCTGCTTGAGGATCTTTCTTGCAGGAATATGAAGCCAAAGTAACAGGCCTAAGGAATAGAACAAATTGGAGAAGCAACCTGCCACCTTCCCAGAGACATCCCTGTCATTCGGTTCACGAAACAGTAACATCGTGGTTAGCTGCTGCCATTTGGTGTGGGAAAACATTGCTTTGGCATGGAATGTATGTAAATATTTTGGTAAGCAAACAACTTTCATCATTACTATGATCAATAAATCGCTTTGTGGGAATCTCGGGATTTGTTTTTGTCCTCGAATGTCCTTTGTTTCATCAGACCTCCTTCTCTTCAAGCCTTTCATAATCAACTCATCTAACTCCTTGAATTTGCCTCCACAGTTTTTCCCCAGCTTCACAGTGACTTAAATTACTATAAAGCAGTTTAGGTTCCTGACAAATATAGAAGCATGTTACTTCAACTTCAAAACAGCGTACCCAGAAAAAACTAATATGTCCTTTCTATCTCTAAATGAATAACACGAGAGAAATCCTGGAGGAACTGACCCCTTTGCCTAATGATAAGTAACTGTTCTGAACTAGTAAATGGTTTGTCCCTGGAAGGATCATTGACAATGGATGAAAGAACTCCTTTTTCAAATTCTATGATGAAAGAGATACTTCCTGTATCCAACAGTATTTAATCTAGACTGCACATGCTTCATTCGGTAGTCATGAATAAGACATATAGATCCTTCCTTCGGTGGCTTTTCAGGTTAGCATGGGAGGCAGATATTAAATGGATAATTCTGTACTTCATCACTTTGTCTCAGTTTTACTACTGTTATCAGGAAAGACACAGAATGGCAGAGGATGTAGTGAGGGATCTAGATCAATGTGGGCCTTAGAAAGGCTTTCCTGAGGAACTGCCATTCCCACGAAGACCCTTAGGATACCTTGGTATTAACTTCTCAACAACAACTTGCTCTGGATGTGCAAATCATACCAATCCCATCCTAGTTGGATTTGCCCGCCATCCCAGTTGGGGTCTGACTGGGACCCAGCCTGCAGAGTATGGGCTGTCTTGAGACACAGCCAGCGGTGTTTGCTTCATTGAGAAAGTGACGAGTAGACACATATGCCTCCCAGCTCTCCTCTTGACTGTGCTCTCATCTCAGTCATGGGGACTGGAACTAGGCAAACCGAGACTTGCAGATTCTTTGGTCAACACTTTTTCTGTTCACGTGTGGCCCTGGGCATCACTGGCAGCGGCTGTTAGAAAGTAAAACGCCATTTACTTTCTTGTTTCTTGGGGAGCCTCTAGTAGCAGCACAAGATGTAGGTGGTCAACAGAGTTTCCTAGCAGCCTGTATAGAAAGGCAGGCACTCACTTAGTTCCAGCAGAGGCAGACCAGGCAGCACCTCCGGTCTCTGAAGGGGAAGGGAAAGCTATGAGCACCGGTCCAAGGAGAAAAGCAGCTTCCTGACCCAGATGGTCTCTCACTTGACAAAATAGTCCTTGGATATTGGTTTTCTTGCTCTAGAATGACGATCCAGCATACAATAATGACATATTTTATTCCTATTTATTTTTTCCTTTGACAATTGCATACATTTTAATCACACTTTCTGCTCTCCTATCTTCTTCCCATCCCTGCCAAACTGCCCTCCCCAAATCCCATTTCACTATTATTCTACTTATTCGCTTTTGCTTTGTGACTCAGTGGGTTTGAGTAGGGCCTCTCGTGAGAATGAGCATAAGAAGCTTTGCCCTGGACTATGAGAAACTCACCAGTGACTCCATCAATGTAGAGAGTGACCTCCTCTCCTATAGCAGTCTTCTATTGCCATTTACTCAAGGGGATGAGACGTGGTGTGTGTGTGTGTGTGTGTGTGTGTGTGTGTGTGTGTGTGTTTATGGGGGGCTAGTGATATAATCACAGTACAATGTATACAAGTATGCAGAGACAGAAATTAATTAAAATATATATTTTTTTAAAATAACATACTGAGATCCCAGCCAGTCTGCCTGGGACACAGCCTGCAGAGATGAGTTGCCTGTGGTCCTCCTGAGCTCCACTGTTTAGCTCTGAGTTCACTCTTGGGTCTGTAAGACCCTTTTGAGACCCCAGTAGTGTCCTGCTTCCCCATAGAAACCTTTAGAGGCTCCACAACTTTCAAACTTGAAACCCTGCTCCATGAATCCCATCCCAGTCAGATCTGCCCTCAATCCCAGTTGGTGTCTGACTGGGACACAGCCTGTAGAATAGAGTCCACCCAGGGGACATCTCAGTTCACAACATCTATGCCCTGAATGCAAGGGCACTCACATTTGTAAAAGAAACATTACTAAAGCTTAAATCACATGTAGAACCCAACACAATAGTAGTGGGAGGCCTCAACCGCACACTCTCACCAATGTATTGGTCATTGAGACAGAAACTAAACAGAAATAATAAAACTAATAGAGGTTATGACTCAAATGGACCTAACAGAGATCTATAGAGCATTTCACCCAAACACAAAAGAATATACCTTCTTCTCAGCACCTCACAGAATCCTTTCCAAAATTGACCATATAATCAGTTACAAAGATAGTCTCAACAGATACAAGGAGACTGAAATAACCCTATGCACCTTATCAGATCTCCTTGGATTAAAGTTGGACTTCAACAACAACAGATACAAGAGAAAGCCTGCATATTCGTGGAAACTGTGTAACTCTTTACTCAGTGATTACTGGGTTTCAGGAGAAAGAAAGAAATTAAAGACTTTCTAGAATTCGATGAAAATGAGGGCCCAACATACCCAAACTTATGGGACATCATAAAAGCAGTGCTAGGAGAACAGAAAGTGAGGGACGGCCTTTAACTCATTGGTACAGGGGACAACTTCCTGAACAGAACACCAATGCCTCGGCGACTAAGGTCAAGAATTAATAAATAGGATCTCATGAAACTGAACACCTTTGTACATTAAAGGACACTGTCAACAGGAAAAAACAACAACCCCCAGGTTGAGAAAAGATCTTCATTAACCCTACATCTGACAGAGGGCTAATATCCAAAATACATAAAGCACTCAAGAAGTTAGACACTGGGGCTGGTGAGATGGCTCAGAGGGTAAGAGCACCGACTGCTCTTCCGAAGGTCCTGAGTTCAAATCCCAGCAACTACATGGTGGCTCACAACCACCCTTAATGAGATTTGACACACACACACACCCCTTTCTGATGCGTCTGAAGGCAGTTACAGTGTACTTATATATAATAATAAATTAACTTTGGGCTGGAGCAAGCAGGGTGAGCAGGGTTGACCAGAGTGAGCAGAGGTCTTAAAAGTCAATTCCCAACAATCAGATCAAAGCTCACAACTATCTGTACAGCTACAGTGTGTACTCATATACATAAAAAATAAATCTTAAGGAAAAAGAAGTTAGACACCAACAATCCATATAATCCAATTAAATATAGAGTACAGAACTAAACAGAGAATTCTCAACAAAAGAATCCCATATGACCAAGAAGCACCTAAAGAAATGTTTAACACTCATAATCACCAAGGAAATGAAAATCAAAACAACTCTGAGATTCTACCTCACACCTATCAGAATGGTTAAGATCAAAAACTTAAAGGACAACACATGCTGGTGAGGATATAGAGCAAGGGGAGCACTCCTCCATTGCTTGTGGGAGTGCAAACTTTACAACCACTTTGGAAATCAATTTGGTGGTTTCTCAGATTGGGAATAGTTCTACCTCAAGACCTAGCCATATCACTTCTGGACATATACTCAAAAGATGATCTACCATCCCACAAAGACACGTGCTCAACTATGTTCATAGCAGCTTTATTTGTAATAGCCAGAAACTGAAAACAACCTAGATGATCCTCAAGTGAAGAATGGATAAAGAAAATATGGTTCATTTACACAATGGAATAATACTCAGCTTTTAAAAACAAGGACATCATGAATTTTTCAGGCAAATGGATAGAACTAGAAAATATCATCCTAAGCGTGGTAACCCAAACCCAAAAAGACATACATGCATAGTACATACTCACTTGTAAGTGGGCATTACCCATAAAGTAGAGGATAACCAAGCTAGAGTCAACAGACTCAAAAAAGCCAAATAACAAGGAAGACTCAAAGGAGGATGGCTGAATCTTTCTCAGAACTGGAAAAGAAATAGATCCTGGAGGTCGATTGAAGGAGGGAACTGGGTTGAAGAGGGGAGGGGGAGGAAAACAGGGGTAGAGGAAGAAGGTCATATGTAGGGAGAGGAGGAGAGAGAGTGATCGGTGGTAGGGACAACAATCTCTAGGAAGTGCCAGAGACCTGGGATGCGGGTGATGGGTGGAGGGGAGAGGCTCCAATGGGTCTATGGGGGCAATGCTAGCTGAGATCCTGAAATGGATCCTGAAGTGGTCACTTCCTGCTGCCTGGCAAGACTCCCAGTTAGGGATAAGAACATGCAACCCACCCACAAAACTTTTGACCCAAAATGTGTCCTGTCTACGAGAGGTGCAGGGACAAGGATAGAGCAGAGATAGAGAGAATGGACATCCAATAACTACCCCAAATTGAGACCCATGCCATGAGAAAGAACTAATCCCTGACACTTTAATAATACTCTGTTATGCTTGCAAACAGGAGCCTACCATAACTGTCCTCTCAGAGGCTCTGCCCAGCAGCCAATGAAAATAAATCCAAAGACCTACAGCCAAACATTAAATCAAGCTCTCGGGAGTCCTGTGGAAGAATTAGGGGAAGGATTCAGAGACTCAAAGAAGACAGGGACTCCACAGCAACACCAATAAGAGTCAACTAATCTGGACCCTTGGGGGCTCTCAGAGACTGAACCATCCACCAAAGAGCAAACATGGGCTGGACCTAGGCTCTCTGCACGTATGTAATATTAAATGCAACTTGTTCCAACAATTGGAGTGATGGCTGCTCCTGAATCTGTTATCTGTCTATGGTCCAGTCCAACAGTGACTTGATGGGCAGTGGGGAGGAGTGGGGGAGGTGTGTTATTGGGGGAGGTGACACCCAGAAGGGGGCTTCCTCTACTCAAAAGAGAAGGGGAAGGCAGAATGGCAGGAGGGCTTGCCCTGAGGGTATACTGGGAGCTGAGGGAGGGCTGATAGTGGGTGGTAAAATGAATAAATAAATTTAAAAAAAAAAAAAAACATACTGAAAGCCAAGGAAGGTAGAAAGGATCGAGCTAGAAGAAATTCTTTTTTTTTCTTTAAAGAATTATTTATTTTATGTATGTAAGTACATTGTAGCTGTCTTCAGACACACCAGAAGAAGGCATCTGATCACTTTACAGATGGTTGTGAGCCACCAATTGGTTGCTGAGAATTGAACTCAGGACCTCTGAAAGAGCAGCCAGTGCTCTTAACTGCTGAACCATCTCTCCAGCCCTAGAAGAAATTCTTAAAGTTCATGCTAAACATTTCGGATTTCGGCCATCAATAATAGGAAGCAACCCTTGTCAGGTGAGCAATGACATGGTCAGTTTTCCATTTATAAAACGGCAGTTTGACTACTACCGAGAACAGGAGCACTGAGTGTAGGATTTCCCTCTGGGAATTGAATTAACAACATTCAGGGATCAGTTAAGTGCATACATGGATTGAATTAACTGAATTCAGTCAGTTGAGTGAATACAAGAATTGAAGTCAGAAGTGATAGTAGTTAGATCTGAAGTTATAAAAACAAGTCTGAGGAGGACCTGGTAGGACTTGGCGTTGGTTGAGTTTAGATGTTGGAAGGAGGGAAGTCAAAGGCGATTCTAAGGCTTCTACCACGTAAGTATCTCAGATCACTTATGAGCACGCCACAGAAAGATGAAGTTTTACCTTCAGTGCTGGATATATTTGGTTGTGTATGGTAGGGGAGCAGTATAAGAAAAAAATATCAGGGCTTAGGAAAAGAAGGAAAGGAAGGAAGGAAGGGAAAGAAAGGAGGAGAGAACGAAAGAGAAAGAGAAAAGAGAAAAATGAAAGCAAACATTAAAATGTAATAGTATGTAAATGTAAGTATGTCAATGTCTTTAGAAAGAATGACCAATTAGATTGACTGTAATAATTAAATGAGGCCATTGGTAATCTCATGAGCCAAATCAAGAATGACTAGTAAAAACAGACACTGACTCAAAAGATTAACCTCTGAGAGGAGCAACAAAGCAGCCCTGCAGCCTGGGGCAGGGCTCCAGGTCAAGCTGTGCAGGAATTCCAGAGGTCTCTCACTTCCCATGCAGACGAGCAGTGAGCGTGAGTGGCCGTGGCTGGCACCAGGAAAGCTTGGGTGTACCTTAGTCACCATCCCTCGCACTGCCCTTCCACCAGGGCATCTCACCAGCCAGCCAGTGGTGGGAACAGAAGCTGGAAGGAAAGTAAAAGTGGACAAAACCAGAAAGGAGACTAGTGGAAGAGGAAGGCCAGCTAGCTTGGAGAGAGCAAGCAGATGGAGGATGCCTGTTATCTCAGAGCAGTAAATGGGGGGACGTGGGCTATCTCAAAGCGGTTCTGAGGTTAGAAGGTGCTAGTGAACAGGAAGAAACTAACGATACTAGAAATCAGAACATAATCTAAAACGTAAGACTCCCTGAGTAAGAGGCACCAAAACCTACTGGTATGTGATTGTCTGACACCCCCCCACACACACACACACACCTTGTCAGGATATTAAATGCAACAGGTGTCAAACAATATTCAGGTTTAAATAAGAGGTAGGAAGAGTTTAAGTCATTAAGACTTGGAGATAATGCAATTGTACTTGGAAAAACCTCAAGACAATTAATTAAGAACACACCAGAGAATTCAGCGACTGCTTGCAAAACTAATATACAGAAATAAATAGATTTTACAAATTAAAACAAATTATCAAAGAGGTAGAAGGAAATGCTACCTTCCTTTAGCATCATGACGTGGCGGTGTGGAGGGTAGGGGTGGGCAGCTTTCTAAGCACATCCAAAAAGCAAGAAGCCAAAATGCAAACGTTAAAAGCCATGTGCTGAGGTATTTTCTGCATGGTCCACAAAGTTGCAATGCATATTACAGAAGATATCCTTGCATATGAGTAAATTCCAAAAAAAACAATCTTTAGACAATACACTGGGAGGATTTGGGCATGGTTAAATTCATAGTAGGGAAAGGAAAAGAGAATATAAGAAAATATGAAAAACCTGAGAGCAAAGTGAGTACGTGAAATCCATCATAAACATACTGAACATTTGAAAATGCTCGCTCTTGAAAGTGAAATGGTGAAGTTGGGAGCAACCTAGCAGACGTTTTCATTGGATGGGCGGTGTCATGCTCTTACGGTTTGTTGAGAGGATCATTCGGAAACATCTGTCAAAATTACACTCGCATACCCTATATGTTTAAAACCCTCTCATAAGAACTTACTTCACCCGTAGGCAAGTGGTTCTCAACCTGTGGGTATTTGTATTATACTTCATAATTAGCAAAATTACAGTTAAGAAGTAGCAATGAGCATAATTTCATGGTTGGAAGTCACCACGATGTTACGAACTATAGTAGAGGGTCATAGCCTTAGAAAGTTTAGAGCTTCTGCCGTAGAGTGAACATTTACATATGTAAAATCAAGCGTAAGGATAGCAAATGCAGTGTTATTTATGATAGTAAAACTTTAGAGGGACACTAAAATATCCATCAGTAAATTCAGGTGAAGACCTAGGAAATTCATAATTTATGCCACGTTATTGATAAGGATAAAAAAGCACTCTCTAAGTTGGGATTATCCCTCAGATAAAATTTTACATGAGATAACCAGCTATGTGGTCCTGTGTAGAGCTCTGCTTTTTCCTAAGAATGACTGCACTTGCTCACTCCACATGGCTAGAGTGTCTCTTACAGATCTTGTTCCTAGGAGAGGCTAGGTGACTTGCTCTTCAAAGGAATGGAGACTTTTCATCATCTCTTCCTCTGTCATTTTTGAATCATTTATGTTAGCATCCAAAGCCTGTAGTGACTCATGGGCGGGTCTCAGAGACCTGTTGCCGAGCAACGGCCGCCATATTCCCAGAATCCATTGGAATCGCCTCCAACCTTTACCTGGCTACACATCAGCAGTCTTATAAATGCAAGGAACATTCCTTTCTCTCTCTCTCTCTCTCTCTCTCTCTCTCTCTCTCTCTCTCTCTCTCTCTCTCTCCCTCCTCTCTTTCCGCACTACTGCCCCCTCTCTCCCTCTCAATTAAATCTCTTACATGGAATTGCTTGGGCCTAGTGTGTGGTGCTTTCTGATGAGGTCGCCGCCGGTTCCCATCAATTTAAATATATCACTTTACAAAGTAATTAACATGAGATGAAAAAGCACATTTAAGAAATACACAGGGAAGCAGAATGTGCAGGATAACTGGGCAGATAGACTTGAAACAAAAGAATGTTTTCTCAGTTTTTACAGACCACACAGGGGAGATGCAGCGTTAATTGACCAGGTTCAGGTTAAAGACATTTTTTTATGAAAAGAAGCCTTTTTGAGGAGAGTTTGTTCTGTTGTATTTTCTTTGTCTTAAGGGAGGATGCCTTGTCAGGACACTGTAAAAACTGTAAAAAATCAGTCAGTCAGTTAATCAATCAATCAATCATAGGACAGAATCCGAGAATAGAAGACTGTGGAAATGGTGTGCCTAAGAAAGAAAGTATTGGCAATAGATACATGGACAGATGTTGAGCAACCCTAGCTGTTCAGCTCTCTTTCTCCATCCACTCAAAGCAGGTTGGGAAGAGACAAAACAAGGAACGGAAGTCAGTGGTTACCCTTCTGTTTTTCTTGCTAAGAAGAAAACTAAGGACAAGATGACGGCGAGGGGACTCAAATAGCAGGCAACGCTACTGTAGCAGAGAAAAGTCTCATTTCTCTGCTGGCCATCTACTGTCAGTGTGGAGAGAACAAGCCGATAGGAATTTGCCTCCACATAACAAAGACAAATTCTATCTTACCTTCTTAAGTTCTCTGCAGTTGTGTTAGATACTCAGAGAGTTCAACATCTGTCTATGAAACTACACAGAAGCTGTCAGACTTGTCACTTAGTAAACTCTTTTTAAGGTGCCATTCATGTTAAATTTGACATAATGTGTCTGTTTTAAGAGATCTTTAAAGGAACATTGAAAAATAGAGTATAGTAATTTTTTTTTATTAAGAATTCTACCATTTAAGTCAAATGTAAAAGTAGGACCATGCCTCTTAATCATGTTATTTGCCATTATTAAAATGTTAATAATAGAATGTGTATGTTATCCATTATACATTAACTATTAAAAACTTGAAATATGTATATTAACACATAATTATTTTAAGCTTGTTTTTTTACTTCAAGTATAGCACTTACACTCTGCTCACCAGAACCACTTTATAAAACCCTAATTTTTAAGATTGAAAGTAAATGTAATTTCAATAAAATTCAATATTCAGGAATAGCTGTAGCCTTCCTAATAGTTGGAACTCTGAAAATTATATGGGGGAAGACACAGCACCTTATTTTTATTATGACAGCATAGATTCTTACTTAAAGTGAAATAACAGTCATTTCCTGAAGGTCTATTGCAAACCTACTTAGCAAGTAATTTCCAAGGGCCCTGGTTCACACTTCTTTGGAGGTAGTTCATGTCAGGGCCCAAGAATTGCTCCCCATGGAGATCTTTAAATAGTAACATTAAAGAACCTTGTCTTCAGAGTTGTCATTGGAAAAGGTATTTTCCTTGTGCTTGGGTGGGCTGAGAGTGACTTGATTGATAGGCCCTTTGTAATTAAGTTTTAGTTCTCTTCAAATAGATATTCTTCAGTGATGGGACAATAGCTTTATATGCATTTGTCTGGAGAAATTTAAGTTGTACATTCTTATATCAGGAAAAATTATTTGGTTATTTTTACATGGGTAACAATGGAAAAGTCCCTACTGCATTGAGAAGGGCTCCGAACAAAGAATTGTGAAACATAACTATTCTGTATTAAACATACATAAAGATTTATGCAGTAAATAAATAAGAACAGATATGCTTAAAATATATGTTGGTTCCTGTCCCCATGGACACTGTACAATTTAAAATACAAACTTGGAACATGAAAGTAGCTTTCTTTGTTTCTCAATACAATAAGGTCAATGTGCCTTTTAAATGAGAGAAAATTTCTATCTGAAAGAATTTAGTATTTTTCTACTTTATATACAAGGAAATTCAGGCTTCCCTCACTCATATTGCTGAGTTCATGGTTGAGGCTACTGCGACAAACAGCGGATTAAGATAAAAATCTCATAAACTGACTTAATATGAATTTTGTGTCACATAGGGATCTTCATAAGAAAGAAAGACCGAGAGAAATGAGTGAGCGTGTGCGTGGTTGCTTCTCAGCTTGATGCAACACGGGGTGTCCTGTGTAACTATGACTGGACAGAGAGGATATAGTGGAGCTGTACCTGAGGGACATGCAGAAATTATCCGAGCACATTCTTCTCTGTCCACAAGAGAGTTCTCAGCTAAGGTTTTCATTGGTCCAGCTCCCCGCTCTTTACATTCACATGCCCATCCCAACTTTACCCCCACTCCCCAATCATAAGTCTTATGATCTACCCTAGAAGAAGACCAGATGATCTTTTACAGTCTGCTTTGGGGGAAAAGGCAAGAGAAAGAGGAATTTTCTTCTTCTGTTCTTTTCTTAGATGCCAAGCTGTCATTGGCAAGTTCTTACCCTCCCAGGCCTCCCTTTCTCTCCTTTGCATTGCTCTTCACGAAGAATAATCACTGTGGGGTTAGTCCTCCAAGACAGCGGGCTCCCCTCAGTCAAGTTTGCTGGCACAGGAGCTAGTTACAAAGTGCAAAAAAAAAAGCCTAGCCAAATGTTAAGCTTTATCTTCCTTTTGACTCTGAAGGTGAGAATCTATGTCTATGTCACGGGTTTCCCACAGAACTCTACAGTCTAAGTAAGACATTGTCTACAGTTCATACCCCTATTCTTTTGTATCTCCCAAGCATTGCTTTTAATAACAAGAGTGTGATCAGGGAGGGTTCGAGTATGTTTATCATTAGAGCCAGCCCTACTCTCCCATTCAGATTGCAATTTTCAATGTCTCTCCCTCATCTAGGGGAAGCTGGATCTTCCCACGGGTACTCTCCATCCTCTGTCAGTCTACTAAGCTCTGTTGACATCAAATAATAAGCCATTTGCTCAGGGACTTCTGTCCTAATGCTACAAGATACGAGTTTGCTGCATGCAATTGATTTTAAGCCTAGAAAAAGTAATATTCCTATTGGCAAATGGTCACACTTCCCTACAACATTTAGGTTTCATCCATGATAATAGACCCAGAACTAGTTTTAGATCAGGAAACATAGGAGGAAAGTTTAGCCAGAATATCTCAACTAATATTCAATTATTTTTCAGGCATTTATATATGTTATTCCCAAAGAGAAGCCCTCTGTGGCTCTCATTTCTAAATTGTGGAGACCTGATTATTTCTTACTATAGCAAAATTTATTTGATTTAGTGGCTAACTCACAAGAGTGTAGGCTTCATTAAGAAAGTTATTAAGTTATTTATTCTTACA
The DNA here is from genome assembly GCA_019843815.1 of Montemys delectorum. Classification (NCBI taxonomy): domain Eukaryota; kingdom Metazoa; phylum Chordata; class Mammalia; order Rodentia; family Muridae; genus Montemys; species Montemys delectorum. Next base: position 25,096 of record JADRCD010224179.1, on the reverse strand, counting down.
AATACACACACACACACACACACACACACACACAGAGAGAGAGAGAGAGAGAGAGAGAGAGAGAGAGAGAGAGAGAGAGAATAGTATACATGTCAGACAATCTTTACTCACTGCGCAGCTGCATTTTCGGTGAGTATTTGTTAAATGAATAACTGATAAGAGCAAAACACAGATATGTTGTGGATGAAGACGGTCTATATTGACTCAGATATTTTTTTCTTCCATAAAGCACAAGGGAGGAAAGGAGAGGAGATAAAGAGTCATTTCGAAGGATTACTGCCCTAAGGTTTTCTTCTACTTTTCAAGTTTCAGATGTCAAACTTGAAAATCCAGTCTAGAGGAAATAGTGTCATGCTGTGCGCGAAAATCCAGTTTAAGTGTCCAGTGTCTGTGGGAAGGTTAGAGGTAGCTTTTGACCTTCTGCAGAAGTCCGAAAGGAAAAGGGCAAAGGCAAACCAGAGAGGGGGTGGAGCCAGCCAGGCCAATTCTGCACTCCCTTCCCCTCCCCCACATAGCAAGCCAGTCAGCTGAACTTCCGTTGTCTGCCCTGGGAAGGACAAGGGCACATTCTAGCTCACACAGAGTGCTCCCCAAAGAACACAGACACTACCGACTGCAAAAATGACTGATGTTTGTGTAGTTTCCTCTACCTAAGCCTGTAGTCAGGGCCATTATCTTGAAATATGTATTTAAAGCATTCTCTCTCTCTCTCTCTCTCTCTCTCTAAAGGCTGACTCTTTTAGTACTATTTAAAAATTGACAAGTGATAAGACCTCTCATGTTACTCTCTCAGAGGCACTGCATTTTCCCATTATGCTCCACAGGGCAAGTATTATAGTATTTGGCATTTGAGGAATATGTTGCTCATAAAAATTGCTTCTATATTCTTTCCCCCAAAGAATAAGTAGGACATACATGTATGCAAAGACATTGTCACAAGGCCAGACAAGCAATAGTGGCTTGGCTTGCCTTTCTTTCCCTTGATATAGAAGTACATGAGATTCCAGTTAGACCCAGAGTCCAGGAATTTATCTATAGGCCACAGGGCAGCAATTTGGCAACTGGCAGTTTGTGTTTGTCCAAATTGGAAAGATATTGAAAGGGAGTTTCTCTTGGATGAAGAGGAATGTAAGTCATGGCAGCTGAGGCAGGTACAAAAGATCGAATCATTTACCAAACTTCTAAAAACTTCTTTCAGACCTACTAAGGTCAAAAGAAAGATGAAGTTCTGTTATTCCAACTGAGCAAGACAAGACACCTATAAAGAGGTTATTTCAGTTGTAGGAAGAAGGCTACTTAACTTACCTAAAGGCTACTCAAATGGTAGCGTATCGGTGGAGAGCCAGGAACAACTTGAGTACTATACAAACGAGTAGAACTTTAAGAGTACGTATTCATGATCATGTGTGTATTTGTAAGCTAAATACCTGGAGAGTAGTGGGTGGAAGGTGAAAGGGGAAAGGTTGACTCGAGTCTACCTCTACGTGAATCCTGAGACCCTTTGAACTCTTGAAGCTCACAGCGGCATTCAGACTGATTATGGAAGTTGGTTTTCAGAGCAGCTACAAACTAATTTCCATGCACAGTCTAGATCAGATAAAACCTGTTTCCTTACTGACTTTACAGTTATGGGGAAGAAAGGCTAAAGCTAACTGTTACCACTGCTTATTTCCCTTTTCATCTACTCCCACACGCACAGAGATTCAGTGACTGGCAATAGAATTATTCTGATCATCCCACCTTACAGTGTGTGTGTGTGTGTGTGTGTGTGTGTGTGTGTGTGTGTGTGCATAGGCCAAATGTATGTGGAACCACAATAGCTGACCTAAGAAGCCAGATGTGGCAGGGAGATGATGCAGAATGGCAGAAGTGGGTTCAAGTCTAGAACTTATCATGAAGACTTCTCTTTGGGATTTAATTTCTTCCTCTTAAAATGAAGTGTTTGAGCTGGGCAGTGGTGGCGCACACCTTTAATCCCAGCACTTGGGAGGCAGAGACAGGCAGATTTCTGAGTTTGAGGCCAGCCTGGTCTACAGAGTGAGTTCCAGGACAGCTGGGGCTACACAGAGAAAGCCTGTCTCAAAAAACCAAAAAAAAAAAAAAAAAAAAAAAGTTTGAATTGAATTGCATTGCATTGCAGCAGTGGCTGTCTGAGATGGGTTGAGTGGACACAAGCTTGGTCCCCAGTTGTGGGAACGATGATTAGTCAACACCTTGAACTTCTCTCTCTCTCTCTGGTATCTTAAATTCATAGCATAACAAGCCTGGGTCTGAACAGTTCTCAGTCATGTCCTTCTTATAGAGCAACTTTGTTTCAAGAAAATAGAAGAAGACTGGAGAATAAGAGCCAGTAAGGGGGCTCTTAGAGGGTCAGTCAGACAAGAGCAAACACTAGTGACAAGGACATCTTCTTGTTTAGTGTGTGAAAATGTGATTGCATTATAGAGAAAGCTTATTCTGCCTAGACTGATTGAATTATTCTGGCTATAACAATCCAAGTGACCACCGTGTAATCAGCATCAAGCTAGAGATCAGCATTTATTTCCTAAGTGACTGGAACTCTAAGCTGGTGATGATGTGGCTGTGTTAAGGGGCCTTACCACTAAGGTCTAAGTACCTCTAAGTACTAAGTAGTAAGCTCAGTACTCTACTGTCAGAATGCTGATATTATTTGTTAATTATTTATGAAGAAGTCAACGTTTTCACAATATGGAGACTCTACCCATTACAGGGCTAGATCCTCTAAAACTAGCTCTCTTTCATGTAACCTGTACTTTTCTTCGATTTTCTCATTGTTAAGTTGTTTACATTTTATGGAGGGAGGAATGCGGAACAAAACCACAGGCACATCTAACCCTATTACTTCAAGTTTACTCACGACCATTGATTGCCTTTGGAAGAAAACACGCCTTCAAAATCATGGTGGAAAAGGACTACTTAACCTTGACTTCTAAACTTCCAAACTCGTTATGCAGCAACTTTGTTTCAAACAAATGAGTAAAGAACGAGAGCCAGTCAGGAGGCCAATTCTGAGAGTAGTGAGAAGGAGTAGACACCAGTGATAACTACCTCCAATGTGAGCATAGAGAGAAGAAAAACTATTTTCTGTTATCCAGGAGTCAGAAAACACTGGAAGTACAACCAGGGAGTAGAGAGAAGCACTGGGTACCTCCGGGAGTAGACAGGAGTAGCTGTCTACGGAGGAATGGATACAGAAAATGTGGTACATTTACACAATGGAGTACTACCCAGCTATTAAAAACAATGAATTTATGAAACTCTTAGGGAAATGGATGGATCTGGAGAGTATCATCCTGAGTGAAGTAACCCAATCACAAAAGAACATACATGGTATGCACTCTCTGATAAGTGGATATGAGCCCAGAAGATTGGAATATCCAAAGTACAATCCACAAACCACAAAAAAACTCAAGAAGAAGGAAGACCAACGTGTTGGAACAAAATACCCAGGGAAGGAGTTGTAGAGACTAACTATGGAGCAGAGACTGAAGGAATGACAATCCAGAGACTGTTCCACCTGGGAATCTTGTCCATATTCAATCATCAAACCCCGACGCTATTGAGGATGCCGGCAAGTGCTGGCTGACAGGAGGCTGATATAGCTGTCTCCTGAGAGGCTCTGACAGTGCCTGACTAATACAGAAGTAGAGGCTCACAGCCATCCATTGGACTGAGCACAGGGTTCCCAACGAAGGGGCTAGAGATAGAACCCAAGGAGCTCAATGGTTTGCAGCCTCTTAGGATGAACAACAATATGAACTAACTAATACCCTCAGAGCTCCCAGGGACTAAACCCCCAACCAAAGAGTACACATGGTGGGACTCATGGCTCCAGCAGCATATGTATAGCAGAGGATGGCCTAGTTGGTCATCAATGGGGGGAGAGGTCCTTGGCCTTGTGAAGGTTTTATGCCCCAGTGTAGGGGAATGCCAGGGCCAGGATGCAGGAGAGGGTGGATTGGTGAGCAGGGGAAGAGGGGAGGGAACAGGGTTTTTTTTCAGAGGGGAAACCAGGAAAGGAGATATCATTTTACATGTAAATAAAGAAAGTATCTAATCAAAAATCTCAATAAAAGATGATATTTTTGAGCAGGTTGGCTATGCTATAATCTGTTCAGCTTACTTAAATATAGCATGATGCTTTTTTTAACTGGCCTCCACAGTTTTAGTTCATGTGCAGTGATTCTTACTTTCCTGATAGACACATTTTAAATTTTATTAGTTGACGCCAGTGAAGGTATTTCAGGAACTTGTTAAAAAAAAGGATTTAGTCAACAGTGGAGCTATTTTTTTTTCTAATAAGAAAATTTAAGGTACATTTAGTTATGACTTCTGTGTGACATCAAATGGCAAGAAACATGAAGAACCATACTTTAGAACTGCCACTGTGAGGTTCTTTGTCGTTGTTTTGTTCTTTATAACTTTATTTTTAAAGCCAAATGAGAATTGGTGTTGTTTTTATTTTCCAGATGTCATCAAATTAGTGAAAAAATGTAGATAATATAATTAACTCAAAATGTAAATGTCTCCAAAATGTGTTCTAGAGGGACATAAATATTTTTTAAAAGTTAAATGAATTGATCATATTTCATTACAACTCTTCATTTCAGATGCTACTGAAGAAAGAGAATACTGTTGTATGGAAATGTAATGAATTTTATTTGAGCACCTACTGTGTGCCAGACATTGTTGCCAGCTTTCAAAGCCTCCTTATTTCCATTGTGTGTACAAAGAAATGAGTGTCAGAGATGTTAAGTAACTTGTTCAAATTTGCACAGGTAATTTGGTAATTTCATGGAATCTAATCTTGTCTGTTTCTAGTTCAATATGCTGTGTGATTTTTCTTTTCTTTTCTTAATTTACTCTTCTCTCATGCAATACATCCTGACTGCAACCTCTATTCCCTTCCCTCCTCCCAGCATCCCTCCTCCTTCTTCAGAAAGGAGCAGACATCCCAGTGACATCAACCGAATATGGCATAACAAGAAGCAAAAAGGCGAGGTATACAACCCCATATTAAGGATTGCTGAGTGAGGCAATCCTTGTGAAGTCAAGATGAAAATAATGAGGGATAATATCAACTGGACAGTTGTGGTTCTTTCAAAGGGCTACTGAAATTGAGTCAGGGACACTCAAATAGTAAAAAATATACAAACAGGTCTTAAAACTGAAAAGCAATTTTGGTGGTGTCCTCCTCACACTTTTGTTGAGAAAGAGCAACAGTAACTTCAGTGTCTGGATAGGCGGTTCTCTGTGCTCTCTGGACGGGTTGCAGCCACAGGACCTGGAAACTGGATAGACATGCAAATTCCTGGGCTTCATTTCAGACCTAGAGGCAGACACACAGTTCCCAAGCTCTAGGTGAAAGCACTTGCACAAGCTAGCACAGGATTGCTGTGGCTTCCCTCATGGACTCTGAGTCAGCTACTGTGTGGAAGGACAAGAGATTTATATTTCTAACAACTCTTGCATTTCTGATGCTACCGTTCCACAAACCATGTTTGGGCTTGAATTGTAGACCAAGTACATGATCAATTCATTTTTTTTTTCTGAAGAGTAAGCAAATAGGTGAATAGAGTCTACATCAGGACAAGGATGAGTGGGGCGGATGGATAAGTAGATCAGGGGATAAGGACAGAGTTGGAGCATAGAGATGAGACTTAGAGCCCAAGTAGTTTAATATTATCATTAGAGGGGGTGATGTTCCATGATGAGCTAGATTCTCCTTAGCAGCCCCAACTTGACTTTGTTTATCCTGTGTTGTCTAAGGGTATGAAAAATTGCAAGGAAAGAGCCTTTAATATCAGGATTAAGAATAATAGTATACAGTAGATTTATGAACAAGTAAAGGAAAGAGGGAACAGCAGGTAGAAGTTAATTTTTTTGGTTGTGTTGGTCTGTTTTGTCTATGGACCCACAGAGCGCCCACATCAACTTTATGTGTGTCAGAGCAGTATTAAAGCGAGAGTGAGATCATCCATGGAAAAGCATTCCGCGTGCTTTCCTTTTCCTCCCTCCAGTATATGTCTTGCGTTATTTGTTACCCACTGACGTCCTTTCTGTGGTACACTGTTATGGCTAGTACAATTGGTCCTAAATACAAGTTCCTCATGTGTGGTTGGTCGATCCCTGTCCCACCCTATCCCTCAGGTAGGCACCTGTGATGCGCAAGGCACACGTAGTACCTGACCCTGACTCTTTCCCCAATTTGCGCTCAGATGTCCTCCAGTGACAGAGAATAGTAGAAGTCAGTGAGTCGGGGTAGGGTAGAAACAGGGAAGCACCCCTGAAAGGGGGAAGGGGGAGACATTAATAACTGGAAGTACCACACTGCTGGCAAGTTCCCATCTGAACTCATTTACAGACTACAAATTTAAAGACAAACATAAAGGATATCAACGCAAGAACTTCAGACAGTTAAACCTCAAGCCTGGGGCATCCCATTCTGATAACAGTGCCCCGCATGGAAGCCATCTCTGGTTTTACTAAGCAGACAAGCCTTCCAGCAAACAAGATACTAGAGTGGACTGTGGTGATAAAACTCCTAGGGAAAGTGAGTGATACCTGCAACAGATTTGGAGATTTAGGTTCTTCATACCCATTCATCTTAGTAGTTTCACATTCCCAGTGGAAACAGGGGGAATTGATTACTTACCTTGGAGAGCGTTCCTGCAGCACTTCAGCTAGTTTTTCTTTCTGCTCACTTTGACGCAGTAGGGACCCAGATTTCCATAGACCTTACTAACTGTAGCTTCACAGGTGATTTCGCAAATAGACTTAATCATATATTGGGAGCATTCATCGAGCTTCCATTGTGGATCAGACCATGTGCTGGATGCCAGAGATATACCAGCACATGAGCCCGACAAGTATCTATCATAATGAAGACAGGCATTCCAAGTTTTACTCAAGGGGCTTTCAACATAGCCCTGAAGTTTCTCACACATCCTGGAAGCAGTACCGGTGCTCAGAAAGGAGAGTGATATCCTCATTGCATGGCACTTGCAGCCCTTGAGAGTTCTTCATGAAAATGTAATGGCTACATTCCCTTTCAAAATCCATCTCAAATCCTTGCTAAGCTATACATCCAGTGGGGTGTCTCTTGGGTTAATTATAGATTTGGTTAAAAAAAAATCCCCAAAACTCGAGTTCTTTCAATTCCTTTTCATAAAGACAAGCTCCCAGCGTATCCAGGATAAACATACAAACAGTGGTTCACAATGACTTTGATTCCTAACTGTGCTTCTGCAGAAGGCATTGCAGCAAGTCATCCAACCTCTCACCCATAACATCCTGAGTTCACATGTTCTTATCAAAGGGAATTGCCATGGAAGCTCAGTCTTTCCTATAATCTTACAACCGCTTCTGTATGATCCATCATAATTTATTGTCAGTGCTGCTTTTACATATTGAAATAGGATGCTACTCTCTCCTTCTCTAATTCTCTGTCTATTTGTGTATCTTTGTCTCTAATCCCTGACCCTGTGTGTGTCTTTAGAGCCAGGATTTTAGGAAAGAACCGTTCCACACCAATAAGGTTCTCAGAATTGTGAAAGAAAAAAAAAATCCTATACTGAAACAAAGAAAGTCCTGCTTTGTTCCTGGAAGAAAATGGTCTCTGTTTTTTATCTTTGAGGTAGCTCTTGGGCTGGTAGCTGAGGTGGCATGAGTAATTGAGAAAGATGTCTGTCCCCTCAAAGAAGCTCAAATGTATCTTTTTCTATTATGTAAATAGCAGTCAGTTCTTACTAGCAGTTGAGGATACATATTCTGAGATATGATATGAGAACCCTTTTATCTCCCCTTTACCTTATTTGCAGTGATTTAAAATAACATTTGCAGAAGGCACTATACATACTGGTGCACACATAGATAGAGCATATCCCGGGCCACACCTACACCAAAGGAGACTGTAAGGAGGCCACAATCTGATCTTAAAGGATAACAGAAGGCTCAAATAAGAAATATTTAAAACATTAAAATGAAACAGAAGTGAATGTTTCCTAGTAGTACTGAAATGTATTGATGATATCGGTATAATTTATTGATAGTATTATACAGGAAAAGGTTTTTAGACATTGTAAGTGTTGTTTTCTGCCGCCTTAGAACAAGCATTTCACTCACGAAAATGACAACAGCCAGGGCAATTCCCCACACTTACAAAAATCTCTGAAGCCAGCGACACATATTATCAGTTCTCTGCAAGCTATACCCAATTTAAGTGAAATAAACATTAAATTAATTTTAACCTTTCCTTAATGGTTCTTTCCCACAGAAATTCATGGCGCCCTGCCAACTTTCCCACAGTTATTTCTAAAGAATTCCTGCAGAGAGGTCGTGTGTGTGTGTGTGTGTGTGTGTGTGTGTGTGTGTGTGTGTGTTATGCATATGTATGGAATGGTGTGTGTACCCAAGCAAGTAAATGCACAGTCCAGAAAAGGACTCTGCTTTTCCCCTTAAGACAAGGTCTCTTACCTAACCAGACACTTCTTGCTGGCTAGTGGGCTTGGAGGATCTGTCTCCATCTGCCACCCATCCCACCACTGGGGCTTACAGGCACACTATGACCAACACTTTATGTGTCTGCTGCAGATTCAAACTCAGGTCCTCATGATTTCAGAGAAAGGGCTGTGAACCATGGAGCTATGCCCCATCTCTTTGCAAGTTAATTTTTTAAGTTAGTGTACAAATAATGGGTTCTATTACGACATTGGATTCACACACACATGTTTTACTTTACTCATATTCTGCCTCCAACTGTGTCCCTCCTCCCTCACCTTTTCCTGGTCCCCTTCATCCTCCCCACTTTGTACTTTCCTGTCACATGTGTGCATGTATTGTGAGAGAACACATACAATATTTGGTCTTGTTTTGTCTTCATTACCCTCTCTCCTCCTCTTTCAAATGCCAACAGCTCTTGGTATGCGGTGCTTTCTTGGTCTCCATTTTCCTAAGTCTGTCGTCCCCTAGACAATATGAAGGTAGCCACAATCATCTGTCTCCCACAGGTGACCTGTTCACACATTGCTCTGACGAGCTGCAATGGCAAGAATGCCTCTCTCTTCTTCATTACTTTGTTGTCACTTCTTTTCTTCTGTTAATATCTAGGGAAACCGATGTGACAAAGTCCTCTAGTTATAATATCCACTAGTAATCAATTGCTTTTCTCTTGCTCCTACCTTAGCAGCTATGGTCTCTTCTCTACTTCAGCCTTCCAGGGCTCAACTCTTAAAGTCTGAACCACTGTGAGTCCCCCAACTGTCACACCTGTCATCTAGTTCATGATTGGTAAACCCACCTGAATGAACCATTAAGTGTATCCCAACCATGACTCATTTCCAAATCTTCTAACTATGTGACCTTGTTCCTCACTTGCTCAGCTGTTCTTCAAATTTCCAGGTGTTGTCATTGGTGCTATAACAGCGGCCAGAATTACCATTTAGAAACCTATGTTGGCAACCTGTGGGCAACCTGTGTTTTCAGGGCAAGTTATTATTGTTTTCTGTGTCACCCTGAATCAAGTCCAAAGATACCTGTATCACTTGGGCTCTACTTGACTTTGCCATCTTTTACTTCCTCTCACTCACACACCCCTGCAATCAACCTTATATTTATAGAGCTGCTTCTCTCATTTTTCTTTGTGTCCTTCTAACCCATCCACCTTATCTTCACGCCGTACCTTTACCTTCCCATCCTATCAGTCCGTTGTAGCGCTTTAATCCATTTAATTAGCATTATTTTCATTTCAGCACACTTTCCCTTGCTCTTGTATCAAACACATTACTTGATACATTTGTGTGTGGTTTGCTCCACAAAATTGAAGGTCACTTCCATGAAAGCAACAATGTGATTTGTTCATATTTCATACTCCTAGAACCTGGGAAATAGTAAGGATTCAATACAACTGTGTTCTAAGAGAACCCATAGGCCATTTCTGCTAAGGTGAAGAATGGCCCATAGGACAAAACTAGCTATTTCTTGATCCTTGGATATTGTAATGACAGCATAATTTCCTACCATTTCTGCAGGATGATGTCCAATGGCAATGCTTACATATATATGTGTGTGTGTGTGTGTGTGTGTGTGTGTGTGTGTGTGTGTGTGTATGTGTGTGTATGTGTGTGTAAATATATATACTCATAAACCAACAGCTTGGTAATCTATAGTTTTGATAATATCTTAATAAAGGTGAAATTTAGATTTTGTTAATAATATAATTCATATAGAGGTAAGTTTTATCTTTTAGGCTTAACAATATCTAAAATTTTTCTCAAAAGCTGTAATTCATATACTGTCCTTAAAAAAGTAAAAAGCAAGAATCCATATTAAAGAGAAATAAGTTCTAACAAAGAAAATATATTATTCTATTTGTAATCCTTAAAGGAGAATTTTCATGAACGAATGATGGATAGAGAAAATTCACATGGTGTTTCCTTCTCTTGGTAGTCTCACCCACAACACTCAAAACTCTCCTACGTCACCAAATCCGTAGAAGTTTCTCCTGTGTCCATGAATTCTCCAACTCTGAGTAGCTTCCAATTCAACTCTGTACTGACAGCAACCTAAGTTAGTGTTCATGCCACAGGACGGCCCCACATTAGGAATCCGACATAAATATTAAGTGTCCAGGTTGCCGACAGTTTCCTTTTAGGACATTCAGTGTTCTTGAGCTGATCTGACCACAAAAAGGGAGAGTACTCCCACCCCTCCTTTTTGGTTTGAACATTTCCAGTTCACAGAGAAACATGTTTCTTACTTTTAGTACTTTATCATAAATGGATACAGCCGAGCAACAGTCAGATGGAGGCGTTGCCTAAGGTGAGATATGGTGAAAGGAGTGTGTGTGTGGGGTGGAGTTTGCATGCTCCCTTCCCCAGCACCGCGTCTTTAAAAAGGAAAACTCTCTGAACCAATCCTTTGGGATGTAATGGCTTCTTCGTATATAGGCATGATTAAATCATTAGCTATTTCTAAGCAGCTCAAGCTTCAGTTCTTCTCTCCACAGAGGCTGAGAGAGGGGTGAGGCTGCAAGTCCCAACTCCCAACTCACATGGTTGGTTACCCTGGTAACCAGCCTGCATCCTGAGGCTAACCCAGAGGACCACAGCCATCAGCCATCTCATTAGTATTCACAAAGACACAGCACTTCAATGATTCTGAGGGTTTTAGGAACTTTGTGCCAGAAAACATGGCAGAGACTCTCTATGTACTTATATAGTCTATAAATATATCACCATAATATTTGCTAACATGTTACAATCCCACAAACAGGACTAAATTTTTTCTTCTTATATCAGTTATACAGACTTATGTTCAAGGGACTATATCCCCCTGCCTTGATCTACAATATCTTTCTTCTTTCTAATCAAAGAAGTAATTTATTTTCTTTATAAATGACAGCATACTTAAAAACGTCCTTCAGAATAATGTAATTTAAATGAGCCTAGTTTAAAAAAAAATGGGTCATATGTCTGCAGGAAGTTTGATTAGGGCTACAATTGTCGAAACACATATTTTGAAAGTCGTGTAGAAGTTCTGTTAATGTCCTCAATGATTTAAATTGGCTTCTTCTTCTATAATTGGCTTCATTAATTCCTGGACAATATTACCCAGTAAGGACTCTAATAGACCAATGAGGGGGGTCTGTGAAGCATGCAGAGATATATAGGTAAATGAAACAGAGGAATAGGCCATCAAACAAATAGTAATTGATTTTCATGTTAACTAGCATTTATCACAGGCTTGAAGTCCTCAGGAGTTCCAGCCCCAGGAAAGATAGTGAATTGAGAAAGATAAAGTACAAATGAAAGATAAATCTCTGGATTATTCTATGGTCCACCAATTAGTATTGTCACCTTCTCTATCCACGGGAGACGTTAGTAGGCACTGATACATCATGTGATAATGAATTCTACACATACTGTGGTTTCTTTATCCTTCTGTACCTATAGTAAATTTTAATTGGTATATAGTCATGGTAGGAGATTAGCAATAACAACTAACAGTAATAGAGAATAACTAAGGCAAGAAGGTTTAATAAAATTACGAGAATGCCATCCATTTTTTAAAATTTTTTTAAAAACAATTTTCTTCTAAGGTATTTTGTAATATTCTCACTTTCTTATAATGACTGGAGCTGCTACAGTGGCTACATGCACAGATGAAGTGAGGTGACTTACATAGGCATGGGCATAGTGTCTGAAGCCAGGGTTACTGGGATGTAAGCATCATGCTACTGCCAGAATGGATTTGATAATGGAGAGAGCTACCGTATGATTCCCAGGCAGGTGGTCAGTATAGCAGGAGTACACTGGACCATGGATGTTAGGAGTGCTCTACCGCACTCTTTGGAAAATGCGCAACTTAAAACTTACTTGTTGCTTGCTTCTGGAACTTTCTGTTTTACATTTTAGACTTTGGCTTGGGGTTGGGGTAGGGATAGGTATGTAAGATTCTTTACAGGAAGGAAAAACATGCCCTAAATTTTGAATTTAAATTCTAGAATTAGAAGACCTCATTAAATACATGATCAGTCATTACCAGAGTATGATGTCTCAGCGTTGTGATTACAGAGGCGGCCATAATTAGAACGTTCAATGGCAGAACAAAAAATCATTCTGATACTATTGTAATACTTTTCTCCTAGAAAAGGGAAACTTGCCTTCTTTTATAAAAAATAATGTAATGCTTAAAGGCTGTTGAATTTGCAATTATTTTGGTTAGTTTTTTTTTATATCCCAGGGAGTATGATTAACCCATCAAGACTTAAAAACACATTGGCAGGTGCTTTGATAAGAATTTTCATTTTTCCAATGGTTCCCTGCTTCCCCCTTTTAATACAGGTCACCGGATAAGAGTGGCTTAAAGCTTGTTCGAAGGTTTAATATGAATGAGTCACTTGGAAGGCTTGTTAACATTGTAGGGTTCAAACTCCCGGAGTTTCTCCTTTCAGCAGATCTGTGCTAAGTCTAAAATTGTATGTTACTAACAAGTGACAGAGAGTCATTTACTGTGTTTCTCTGGGTTCAAGAGGACGGAGTCACTAGTTTAAAAGAGGGCAAGTGAATGCCTCATTAAATCATTTTGCTTGGGTTTATGACATAGCTTATTTTATTGGAAAGATACTGTTGACCGTTCAAAGATGAATTCCAAAAATAGTTATTTAAGGTGTGTCTAGTAAAGTACACTGAGCCTTCTGCTGTGTCTTACCAAGTATCATTCCCAGCTAAACAACAGTACTAGTTCTCAAGGTTGAAAGCGTCTGCAAAGCTTGAAGTCCTAGCTAGAGAAGAATATCTAAGTATTTATAAAGGTGCTTATAAGAATTTATAAAGCCCATGACTTCTATCTCTCAATACCAATGGAATTAACTCGAGAATTATGGGTAATTTTGAAATATTACAAAAAAGTAAATCTATACTTTGGATTGTATTGAAATATTTTCAATGTATGTGGCCTTGACCCTTGGGACACAAGGAGGTAACAGTACGTTTCTAGAGGTCACACTTCAACAGAGCATTACAGTGCCTCAGGTTAATAACTCATGTTACATCAGTTTCTGGAATCTTTTTCAAAAATGCTTTGTAACTAGACCCTTTGAGAGAGACGTTAACCTAGTCTGTACTTTCTTGCAGAGGGTAGAGAGAAATCTGTGTGAGTCACGTCCTAAGTGAATGTGTATTGATGACATGCACAGGACTGTGTTGAGAACTCCAGGGACTCATCCCTACCCAAGTGACGTAGCCTTACCTGGGAGGTGCTTTGAGGGATGGCAAGGCTTTCCTAGGGAGTCTGAGTATGACTGAATAACCAGTATGTAAGTGTGTGTGTGTGTGTGTGTGTGTGTGTGTGTGTGTGTATGCAAAGATTACAACCTACAGATTGTCTCTCATCCTGGATGTTTACCCCCTGAAATTAACTGCCTGCAGAGACCAGTGAAAATCCCCAGCCCATGCTGTGTTCCTTAAACCTGCTGAGGTTGTGGGATGGCGGTGGTAGCAGATGCTTGTTGCGGGAAATATTAAAAAAAAAAAAAGACCACCCCTCAATCTCTCCTGCCCCACCGGACCAGGTTCTAGTATCGGTATCCTGACTCAACACTATGTCCTGGCGGGGTCCTGCTATCCTCTCCCAGCTAGCAATCATCTCGCTTACAGGCAATGCTCCACACACCCCACAATCAGTCATCTAGCACCTACTTACCCAGTAGAAACATGACTCTTAAGGCTTAAGATCCAATCAGGTTTATATATCAATAAGATCACAATTTACAAGATGTCAATACAATAATTTCAGAGCCAAATGATAAAGAGAATGTTTTAACCCAATTAATTCTAACCTTGTAAAAACCTTAGCTACTTGTGGCTCTTTAAAACCACGCGGGGTCTGGATCGTCTTTCTGTTCATCTGTCTCCACGTGGATTTTTTTCTGCTTCTCCTCTGACCTCCAACCTCCTTCACTCCTAAGCTTCAAGCTCTGCCTCCCTATTCCTGTCCAATCACAGACCTGTCACTGCCCTAATGTGATTGGACAGAGAAAATGTGGCAACAGGTGATTCCCATCAGACTGAGCACAGTGCATCCAATCCCAGTACTTTTCCTTTCTTCAGTTGCCCAGTGCGTGATTTCAGGGTGGAAGTCATTCAGGGTGGCACTGTCTCACCTCTTCCTTGCTTCTGGCTGGACCTGCTGGTGAAAGCCATGCCTCCCAGCACTTGGGAGGCAGAGGTGGGCAGCTCTCCTGAGTTTGAGGCCAGCCTGGTCTACAAATCAAGTCCACAACAGCCGGGGCTCTTTTCCACAGAGAAACCCTGTCTCAAAAAAACAAACAGACAAACAAATAAAAAGCTTTCTTCACCAGATGTTCAATGCCAGTCTGTTATGATTCCCAATGTAAATAAATATCGTAAACACCGAACTTATCCTCTGTCTGGTTAAATATCCAGGTTCCAGCTAAGGCATGAATGACGTAAAGATGAGAAACAAGCCTAGAAAACTCACTTTCAGGGCCGTGGGAATAAAAGGGAAACCACACTCTTAACAGACGTCTCCTACTACTTGCAATTATTTCTCTATGTATAATTGCAGCTTTCTGGGGTTTTGTTGTTGTTGTAATACGTGGATTCTATTGTTCATTTTCCTACGCATTATTTTTACACCTAACGCTTGGATTTCTTTTCTCTGTCTGTCATTATATTCACTGCACCCCCAACCCCCCACCACACACACACCGCCAGAAACCATAGACAGTCTCTACTATCTCTCAGATTACAGAAGACTGGGAGAATTTTGCTGGACCTGCTACCTCCAGAGTAGCTAGCTAGAACTGATAACCTCTGTCTTCTGCGATAGTCCCAGAGTGACTTTCCTGACAGTCACATATTTTTGAACTAGGCCGCTCCCCTCCCCCACCCCTTTTTTTGAGTTTTCTGAAATATTTTTACTTATATGAAAATTCCTTTCTTAAAAAAGTATATCCCAGGGCTGGAGACATGGCTTAGCAGCTAAGAATGTTTTTGTTCTTGCAGAGGACACCAGTTACATTCCCAGCACCCATATTGGGTGGCTCACAACCACCTGTCTCTTTGGCTTCCAATGCCAACCTCTGGCCTCTGTACTAGGCATCCATACACACTTAGGAGTTAACATGCATATAAATACCACACAAATAAAAACAAAAGAAATCTTTAAAAATGTTATATATTTACTACACAGTTTATACATGTATATATTTTAATATAAATTGCATTATTGTTGAATGATAAAAATAATAAACTGACAAAATGTCAATGATTAATACATCTAGGTAAAAAGTTCAAGTGCAATATCATTGAAAGGAGTCAAGCAAATCATTAGTGTACAATGCCTGCACTGTGGTTTAGTCCTTTCTGCATGTTGGGCATTTTGCTTTTTCCTTCTTTGTCATATTGTGTAACAACCAGAGATGGTCACCAAGACAGTGGTGTCATATTGAAACATCCAGACATTAGAATTGTGAGCCTGTAAGCTTCTTTTGTTTATGAAATACTCAGCTTTACGCATTTTGTTATAGCAACAAAACAGGACCTAGCATAGATTTTTTTTTTGTATATAGAAACATAAGAAAATCATTCACATATAAATTAAAGAAAGAACAATGCAAATAAAGCACAGAGGAGCAGAGAGAAGATACATTTGGGCTGGTGGGTTCCTGTTGGGGGCTTTCTTTTCTTTTCCCATTAATTTATGTATTTATGAGCTCTTTCCTTTCGCTGCTGCGTCAGCAGCCACGAGTATGCTCAGGCTACAGAAGAGGTTTGCCTCTACTGTACTCCGCTGTGGTAAAAGAGGACACGTGGTCTGGTTGGATCCCAATGAGATCAATGAAATCGCCAATGCCAACTCCCGTCTGCAGATCAGGAAGCTCATCAAAGATGGGCTGATCATCCGGAAGCCTGTGACTATCCATTCCCGGGCTCGCTGCCAGAAAACCACCTTGGCCCGATGGAAGGGTAGGCATACGGACATAGGGAAGAGGAAAGGTACTGCCAGTGCTCGGATGCCCAAGAAGGTAACCTGGATGAGAAGGATGAGGATCCTGCGCCGGCTTCTAAGAAGATTGGCTGCCATATGTATCAAAGCCTGTACCTAAAGCTCAAAGAGAATCTATTAAAAAAAAAAAAAAAGCGGATTCTCATGGAGCATATCCACAAATTGAAGGCAGACAGGGCCCGCAAGAACCTACTGGCTGTCCAGGCTGAGATTCACAGGTCTAAGACCAAGCAAGCACGGAAGCGCAGAGAGGAGCGCCTACAGGCCAAGAAGGAAGAGATCATCAAAACTCTGTCCAAGGAGGAAGAGACCCAAGGAATAAAGCTTCCCTCGTGTCTGTACATAGTGGCCTGGCTGTGGCCTCACATGAATCAGCCATTAAAATAAAACAAGCCTTTATCTATCACCCTCTTTAAAAAAAAATTATGTATTTTATTCACTGTACATCCCAGTTGCAGTCCCCCCTCTCAGTCCTCCCCTTGAATAGACCCCTCCCCTTCTCCTCTGAGAGTGAACAACCCCTCTAGGTACCAACTCACCCTGGCAGCTTGGCTTTCTTGTTCCTGCCTATTCTGAACTTCCTGTCCTCTGAAAGAGATTTGTTTAAGCAAGCTCAAGCATCAGGTTCTTTCAACTAAACAATGTTTTCCTGTGATAAAGCTTGTGGATAAAAGTTCATTTCCACATGCCGAGATGCCAGATTAATAGGGATAAGCGTTTCAGTATGACAACCATGATATTAAGCCAGAGGAGACAGAACTCCATAGTGTGACTGGAAATTTCCTTCTGGAGAGAAGTGCACAGAGAGTTGTATAATGCAAGTCCAGGCCAACTAAATATTTTCAGTTGCAGTATGGTCTTTTAATTCTGGAGGATCTCTCTGTCACTTCAGACAGAGCTTCAGCCCCTACTAGAGGGTGATTTTGAAGATGTTGAGAAAACATTTACCACTGTATATCCTGTTTTTGGATTTTCTGATCCTGCAAATACTGGCTCTACCAAACTTAACCGTGCTCAGAATAAAGGTTTTGGCTTTGCGACTATTTTGAGTCAGCAATGGGAACTAGTACTAGATGAGAGTACCGATTTGGGAACTGGGCTTGGAGGTGATATATTCAATACCCAACAGGAGCAAATTGTCAGTAGGTTACAGGTGTATGCCCGGTAAAAATGGCAGAGACGGGTTAGTGACTTTAGTTTTCCACAAGAAAGAGATAGATACTGGAAGCCAAGAGCAGCAGTTGGTAGAATCGTTGCATAAAGTTTTGGGAGGAGACCAGGCTTTAGCTGTAAACGTGCAGGGTATGAAGCCATTGCCAGATGATCAGGCAGAAGTTGTCATTTATGTTGTTGAACAATCTCCAAATGGCACCTCGAGCAGCATTCCAGATACAATGCCATGTGCCCATTTCGAACAAACCAGTAGGAAAAGTTCAAGGCAGCAGCTTGGTGTTAGCCTGTCTGTGACTAGAACAGAGCTGCCTCACACACACGGCAGGCCACTTTACCGAATCCTCCCACTCCATTGATCCTGATATTCAGGGACAACTCAAGATGAATAATCCTAATCCTGAAAAATGAATTCCCGTGTCAGCGATCATCTCACAAGGAACTCTTTCAGAAGAATGAAGATTCAGGACCTGATGACAATTTAGCATAAACACCAGATGAGATCTCACGCATAAAGGTATTACTGAGCTACAGACGAATCAAACTACAACTGTTACTACAATCACACAATGCAAGAAGAAATCTCAAGGATCTCCACACAATGCAAGAAGAAATCTCAAGGATCTCCGCAACAGAGCCTTACAGGTCTGAATCCCCTGAGGAATTTAAAGACTGGCTGAGCTATCCAGGCTGGGAAGCCCTTCCATATTATGCTAGAAGCGATTCAGTGTGAACTAAATGGTGCCCACTCGGTTTGATGGCTGACCAGTTGAGACCAAATGTCTCAATCAGATGTAGAATCGCCTCAGAGTTGTCAAATTTGAAAAAAGATATTACTTAGATGTAGATCTATTGAGAGGAATCAAGCATAATTTAAAACAAGAGGACAGCCCTAGGCACCTGTTAGTACCATAAATAGATATCAACAACATGCAATACCAATACCTGGTGGAACCTGTATCAAATGAAACCATTCATAGCAGGGATGGCATCTTTAATTGACAGTTTACAAATTTGTTTGGTAGGTTTGAAAGATGCATTCTTCACTTATATCAGGCCTTCTCTGAGATGACCACAGTGAGAAAACAAAGAAACATTCTGGATGGGAATTTTGAGTTTACTAAGATATTTCTTTTATTAAATCTGAAATAATTACTTCAGAGCTCTACAAAGAAAACCATTCAAAGTTTCACTTTTAAAAGTTGTATTGACTTTAGTAAAGAAGTATGAAGTTACTAAAAGTGTGGGTAGTGTCACACATTATTACAACAGCATTAAATGTAATCGGTTTGGTAGAACCATGATGCTATGTAGCTAAAATATTTCCCATTAAAACTACATTCCCCATTAGTTTAAAGTATCTATCTATCTATCTATCTATCTATCTATCTATCTATCTATCTAT
>JADRCD010224178.1:0-23447 GCA_019843815.1 Montemys delectorum | reverse complement strand
TTGTCCTTAGGTTTGGTCTTCTCATTGTGTCCTGGATTTCCTGGATGTTTTGAGTTAGGAGCTTTTTGCTTTTTGCATTTTCTTTGACTGTTGTGTCAATGTTTTCTATGGTGTCTTCTGCCCCTGAGATTCTCTCTTCTGTCTCTTGTATTCTGTTGGTGATGTTTGCATCTATGACTCCTGATTTCTTTCCTAGGTTTTGTATCTCCAGGGTTGTCTCTTTTTCTGATTTCTTTATTGTTTCTACTTCCATTTTTAGGTCCTGGATGGTTTTGCTCATTTCCTTCACCTGTTTGATTGTGTTTTCCTGTAGTTCTTTAAGGGATTTTTGTGTTTCCTCTTGAAAGGCTTCTAGCTCTTTACCTGTGTTCTCCTGTATTTCTTTGAGGGTGCTATTTATGTCTTTCTTAAAGTCTTGTATCATCACCACGAGAAGTGATTTTATATCTGAATCTTGCTTTTCTGGTATAATGGTGTGTCCAGGACTTACTATGGTGGGAGAATTGGGTTCTGATGATGCCAAGTGACCTTGGTTTGTGTTGTTTATTTTCTTATGCTTGCACTGCCCCCCCCCCCCCCCCCCCCCGCCATCTGGTTATCTCTAGTGCTACTTGCCCTTACTAAACCTGACTGGAGCCTCTCCTTCCTGTGATCCTGGTTGTGTCAGAACTCCTTAGAGTCAATCTGTCTCTGGGATCCTGTGATTCTGGGATCTTGTGATCCTGGGCTTTTAGAGCATGTGGGAGTGGGGCTTCCTCTGTGTCTTGTGGGACCAGAAGGAACCTGAGCCACTGGGCTGGCAGAGTTCCTGTGTGCCTGGTCCGGCTGGTCTCAGTTACTCCCAGTAATTGGGACAGATGTTGGGTCCTCCTCACCTCTGATCCTGGGCATGTCAGAGCGCCTGGGAGTGGAGCTTCCTCTGGGTGTTGTGGGACTGTAATCAGTGCTCTTAACCACTGAGCCAGCCCTCTAAGTTTTTTGTTTTTTGTTTTTTTAAGAATCCTCTGTTCACTTCCTGTCAACTGGTTGCTTGCTCTACTTCTTGACCTGTGGTTGACTTTATTTAATCCTGGTTACAATATTCAAGCAGAAAGCTCTTGAATTGAAGGTGTGTGCTAAGGGCTGAGCCACACCACAGCAAAAACCAGGTATCTCCATCAAATACCACAATCTTGGGGTTCACAGTGTGGTCACACATCCTGCAACACTCCCTCCATCCCTTCCCCTCCCCTCCTCTCTGCATGTGGATGTATGCCTGCCCCAGTGGGCACATGTGGAGGTTACAGGCCTCCCTCCAGGTTTCACTTTCCACCTTGAGACAGGGTCTCACTTCTCCTTTTAATTGTGCGTGAGTATATAATGGGGGCATGAAGGCCAGGGTATGTGTATGGAGGCCAGAGGATAACTTTTGGGGTTCTTTACCTCCTTCCACTCTCCCAGCTTGCAGAGCAAGCACCTTTACCCACCGAGACAGGAGACAGGATCTCTTGTTTGCCACTGTTAACACTAGAGCTTCTGGAAACTCTCCCGATTGTGCTTTCTATCTTGCTGTTGGGGCGCTAGGGTGGCTCAAGCTGAGATGTCCAGCTCTGTTGGTTCTTAGGATCTGAATCACGTCTTCATGCTTCTATGG
Organism: Montemys delectorum; assembly: GCA_019843815.1. Taxonomy (NCBI): domain Eukaryota; kingdom Metazoa; phylum Chordata; class Mammalia; order Rodentia; family Muridae; genus Montemys; species Montemys delectorum. The sequence goes on along the minus strand of JADRCD010224178.1, from coordinate 21,814 downwards.
CAACTCCATAGCCACCTCTCCAACCCATCAACCTCAAACATTGAGGATCGCAGGGACCGCTCATGGCGCAGTCATAGGGTATTGGTCCTTTCGAGTCTGGCCCAGATCATTGTTGTTCTGCAGGTCTCAGGGTAAATCCATATGTGGTGGAGGTAGGTGACCTCCACATGTGGCAGCTTATGCCAGAGTGTCATTCCTTCTTCAGGCTGAATAACTTTCTATTATATGGCCAGACCACACTTGGTCTATCTACTCATTAAGTAGTTGCGTTGTTCTCAGCTTTTATATCACTGCTGTGGAAGGAGGGTGTTTGGCTCTCGAGGACGGGGCTTCTTTTAAGAAGCTGTAGCTATCCACACGGCCATCATCACACGGCTTCTATGTAGTTCTTCCCAGTGGTATATTGGAGCCTGAGGCCTCATGGTGTGTATATATATCCTCTGAACAGTAGCTCTTCACTTCAGAGTCTCCCTGAGCTGCCAGAGCCTTTAACAGGTAAACCTCAGTCACTGCGGAGAATGCCAATACATTGTCTTACCCCTAGCTTAGGAAGGAAGATACTGAGGCAGGGAGAGCATGGGATTTTGTTTTGTTTTGTTTCGTTTTTTGAGGTTTCTCTGTGTAGCCTTGGCTGTCCTCGAACTTGACCAGGCTGTTCTCAAACTCACAGAGGTCTGCCTGCCTCTGCCTCCTGAGTGCTGGGATTAAATCTTATAACTCACTAGGCAAGCTTTAGACCTAGCTCATCTGATTGCCGTGCCCCTGCTCCAATCCATTCCCACTGCAGTTTTACCGACCATAATTATCATCCAGGCAGGCAGGTAGGCGTAACTGTCATCTCATGGCAAAGTCTGACCTAAATGGAGCTGCGAGGAACAAAGGCACTCTCCCCGACTCCTGGCCTGAGTCTTAGCCATCAAGGCCGGTGTGATGGGCCTCCTCCACCCCCTCTCACCATCCCTTGGGCCCGCTGGGGCTTCCCTTTGTTTTTAATCCACCTCCAGGCAGCCACCTCACAGTTCTATAGCGACAGTGTGACGTCATGCGCCCAACAGACTGAAGTGTCGCTCAGGACCTGAATGAATCAGACAAGAGGTAGGTTAGAAGCCAGGGGGGCTAAAAGCCCCTAAAAGTTTAAAGCGATCCTGCCAAATGGTTGATTGGCTCCAGTGAGGTTAGTTCTAATCAATTATTAATCAATACTTTAATATTTTAAGAGTTTGCTCAATCACAGAGAAATGAAAGCATTTCATGATTTTTTTCCTCTTACACACATCTTCCAAAAAGAAGAAAAAAAAAAAAACCTAAACCAAATGTAGATATAGTAATGTCCATTTTCAATACCCTCCCTGTCATTTTCTGTCTTTGAATTTCTTTTGTTCTCCTCACCCCATCCGATGACGAGACCCTCGGTGTGAGAGGACATGTGTGATAGATGGTCTATGTTTTCCTAGCTTTCAAACATTTACCTTTGTTTTATGTGCATCCTGAACTGCTCCTAGCTTACTAATTGTAGTTTAATGAGAATGGCCTCCATAGGGTTATGAATGCTTGCTTCACAGTTGGTGAAACTGTTTTGGAAGGATTAGACATGTGGCCTTTTTGGAGAAGGCATGTTGGCATTTTAGCGCTTTCTCCTTCTCCTCTTCTCCTTCTTCTTCTCATGAGGATATAAGCTCACAGCTAATATCGGGCCCGGCTCCCCGCCACCACACTACTCCCCGCCACCACCCTCCCCTCCTCCCCGCCACCACCCTCCCCTCCTCCCCGCCACCACCCTCCCTGCCACAATGGTCATAGGTTCACTCTCTGGAACTGTAATCCCCAATGAGCTCCTTTTCTCTTTATGTTGCCTCCATCAGTCACATGACTCTTCACAGCAACAGAAGAGTAACTATGACTTAGTCTGTCTTCAGAGGCCCTGGATATCTCCTCCTTGGTCGGCCCCTGTTTGTTCTCCATTAACCTGTTCCCCCACTCCTCTCTTGTTCCATTCAGTCTTTGCAGGATCAATAACCTAGAATCTGAGTAAAGGATAGGGAGAGCTGAAGTAGAGAGTGCATGTTACATTATAGACACAACCCCTAGAGTAAGAGTAACCTCACATCTTATTCTGTGATCAAGTCTCCATTTGGAGTCTAATGTCTCTTAACACCCATCCACCCATCCACCCATCCACCCATCCATCCATCCATCCATCTACCCATTTATCCATCCATCCATCCATCCATCCACCCACCCATCTATCCATCCACCCATCCACCCACCCATCCATCCATCCACCCACCCATCCATCAATCTGTCCATCCATTCATCCATCCACCCACCCATCCATCCATCTATCAAGGATCTATCTAGTTACCCACCCATTCTGTATACCATCTGTACATCTACCTAGTCATCTGCTTATTCACCTACTCATTTACCTAGCCACCCACTCATCCATCCATCTACCCACCCACCCACCCATCCACCTACCCACCCATCCATCCATCTGTCCACCCATCCATCCACCCACTCATCCATCCATCCATCCACCCATCCATCCACCCACTCATCTACCCATCCATCCATCCACCCATCCACCCATCCACTCATCCATCCATCTACCCACCCACCCACCCATCCACCTACCCACCCATCCATCCATCTACCCACCCACCCACCCATCCATCTACCCACTCATCCATCCATCTGTCTACCCATCTATCCACCCACTCATCCATCCATCCATCCACCCATCCATCCACCCACTCATCCATCCATCCATCCATCCACCCATCCACCCATCCTTCCACCATTGACCTATCTACCCACCATCTATCCATTTATCCAGCACTCACCCATACATGTATCCACATATTCATACATCCATTGACCTACCTACATACTTACCCCCCCACCTATCCATTTACCCATTCATTAACTCATCCATATACCCATGGACCCATCTACCATCCACCTACCCATCCATCCACCCACCACCAGTCCACCCATCCATCCACCCATCTACCCATCTACCTACCCATCTATCTATCCATCCACTCATCTATCCATTCATCTATCTTTTCATTGGCCTGGCTACCTATACACCTGCTTATTATCACCTATCTACCCATCACCCCTCTATTAACTTCTTTCTGTCTTTGGGTTTTACTGTTGTGAACAGACACCACAACCAAGGAAAGTCTTATAAAGGACAACATTTAATCGAGGCTGGCTTACCGGTTCTGAGGTTCAGTCCATTATCATATTGTGAAGCATGGCAGCATCCAAGAAGGTATGGCGCTGGAGGAGCTGAGAGTTCTATATCTTATTTGGAAGGCAAACAGGAGAAGACTGGCTCCCATGAGGCTAGGAAGAGGGTCTCAGAGCACCTGCTCACAGTGACACACTTCATCCAACACACCTGCTAATGGTGCCACTCCCTGGGCCAAGCAAATATAAACCACTACACTGTCTATCCACCAGTCATCCCCCCACCAAACATCTACTAATCACACACGGACCCAAGCACCTTCTACCTACCATCCATCCATCTACCTATTGACCCAGATATACACCATTCATCTATCCACCAATCTATCTAACTGGGCATCCAACTCCCGGGCCCACCTATCTATCTCCCATCTACCCACACTCATCCTCGTCGCTCTGGCTGAGGAACAAGAGCCTTCAGTCTCTCAGAGACCCCAGCTGGAATAATAAGCTTAGCATTGGGAGTTTCCTTACAGAGCTTGTCATACGCCGTAGCTTGTGTAGGTTTTGTTCAGTTTGTCCTATTTTTTTTTTTATTACCCCTAGACTTGTTTGTGGGTTTTTGTCTTTCTTGGCCTGCTTTCTAGCGTCCCTCTTATTCTTGTCAGAATGACAACATCTACTACAGCCTTGCTGATATGACAGACACACATCTACCTTCAGTCCGTCAAGCAAGCACTCTCCCACCCTTCCTCTGGGGTCCAAATGAGGATCGCTGTGAAGTGGTGGGCTCCTGGGGGTACTCCAGTACTTCCTGCCTGTCCATCTTCCAGGGGAAGCTTATTGGAAGAGGGTGTCTTAGGCTGTCCTCTTGTAAAACACCATAACCATAAACAACGGGGGAGGGGGACGAGAGGAGTGGGGACGGGGAGGGTTAGTTTCATCTTAAAAGTCTCAGGTCATGCCCTACTACTGTAGGAAGTCTGGGATGGAACTCAAACTGAGTAGGAAGGTGGAGGCAGGAGGCCTTGGAGGACCACAGGTGCACTCACAATTGGGCTGGCTCTCCCACATCAACTACAGGCCAATCTGGTGGGGGGTATTTTCTCAAAAGAGTTTCCCTCTTCTCAAAGGACTCTATCTTGTGTCAAGCACTGGGAGTCAAGGCTTTGTGACATTTCTATAAATTATTCAGAATCACTTGGCTTGTTTAGATCATACTTCCTAATTAATGCAGACCTTCAAGACGGTTTTCTGTTTGCAAAGTTTCCTGAAATGGGCCAGCGTTTTAAACTCCAACGGCCTCCGCCTCCCAACCCAGATTCTCTCTGTCCTTCCGGCTTCCCAAGCCCCCCGGCTTCCGCTCCTGGTGGAAGTCTCACCACACAGCCGGCACATAGGAATCAGCTTTTGACTTTTCTGAACTCCAAGTCTCACCAGCCGAGAGCATTTTGTAATTGATTTGCCGCCATACAATTCACAGGTGACTAACATGCCCCAAAGCTCCTTAGCCGCTCCTGGCCACGCACTCTGCGCGGCTGCCTCTGTGTGCGCTGTCTGCTGCACACGTCACTGCGTGTGGGCGGATGTGCGGCAGGAGCCTCAACACCCCCACACAACGGCTGAGCTGGCCCTCAGCCTTTCCTACATTCCTTGGGTTCGATAACAGGGTTTGCCTTAGCTCCTCAGTCAGGGGATCTGTGTATCCTAAAGACGGTCCCTGAAATATTTATTAAGAAGAAGATCTATTTTTAACTGGGGCTGATTTCAGTTCTATTATTCATACAGCCTTGCAGGGCAGACCTCATGCTTCTGTGCTGTGAGAGAGTGAAACTCAGCAGAGGCGCATCTACAGCCAGAACCTGGGGCTGGGGGAGGGCAAGGGGTTTGGGGGCTGCCGGTGAGGAACAGCAGCTTGACGTCACCCACAGGATCTCTCAAAGGTCCTTGGTCAGCTCACTCCGCTCTCATTTTCAACACAGACTCACCTCCATCCCCTTCCAGTCCTTTGGAGGCTCCCTCTCCCAGAAAGATGGACCTGGATCGCCAGAAATCCTCCTACGAGACCTCAGTCTGTGTAGGACAGGGAGAGCCATCTCTATTAAAAGCACCTGCTTCCCTGGCGGGCTTCTGCTGACAAGGTCTTGAGAAACAAGCTGGGATCTGTCAGAACCATAACAAACACACACTTCCTTACCCATTGGGTAAGACAGCTGGGGAAGACAGCCGGGGAAGGTGCCAGAGGGATGACCTGCTAAGGGACGAGGTTTTATCTTCCTTCACGCCTGAAATGTCTGCCTACAAATGTAATGAGCACCTGCTCACCTGCAGCCAGAAGGAGGGCCCTGCACAGACTGAGCCGAGGAAGGAGCTTGCTGGGGGCAGGCCAATGAGGAAGGATCCTATGCCCTCAGACACAGCAGGGGCCTAAGGCAGCGCCCTAGTTTTGACTGAAAATGGGACCCCCTACCCCTGCCAGCAGCTTGCACCTCCCAGACATTGCTGAGCTCAAGAGGGTATTCTGCCTGTACTCCTTGTCTTTCTGTCCTGTTGGCCAGAGGGCAGGGGATGGGCAAACAGACAGACACGCAGTCTCATCCGACGCTAGGCTGGTACCTGAGGCACCTTCTGTAAGTTCATCCCCTCTGGAGCTCCTGCATCTTGCATTGCCAGCCTGCAAATGAAGAGTTCATCCCCAAAGACCTCTGTTCTTGCTCTCTTACACTAGGGACACCGTGTCCAGTCAATGCTCATACAGGCTCTGGTTCCCCAGGAATGGCTGAGATGTCCAGGGCGCCATACAAGGTCCCATTGTCTTGGGATGTCCTTTTCCATTCCCAGAGGTTGGCAGAGTGGGAAGGGTCCGTGCAGATATCCAACTCCTGGCTTAACTGCTCCGTGCCAGCTTGACCTTGCTGAGTGAGACCTGGGTGCTTGACAAGGTTGGGAGGCCTGCAGGCCTCAGACCATCCGGAGCACACTCAGGCAAGGAAGATGGGTACTGAAACATGTAGGTCAGCCCGAAGGTGTGTATAAAACCCAATTATGCACCACTGTGAAGGGAGCTGAGAGTCCTCTGGCCTCAGGGAAGGTGGCTGGGTCAGAGTGGCTGGCTGGCTCTGTTCACTCTGACCTGCCTTCTGGCTCTTGTGGCCCAGAGCCTCACCTAGACTTCAATTGGACAGCAGGCAGCAGAAGGCACAGAACCTTCCTGCATAGCACCGATAGGGAGGAGGAGGGGAAGACATTCGCCCTGCATGGAGCTTTCCTGTGCTGCCCCATCCCTGCCTCTCCCTGCTCTCTTCCTGCAGAACACACAGCTGGAGCAAACCCACAGTCGGGGGAATTGTACCCAAGGTCCTAAATATGACACTCCCCTAGACACCCCTCTTCTATGGCCCCTCACCTCCCTTCATAGCCCCTCATGCCTTCCTACAGTGTCCTAACTGAATTGGCCTCCTTCTTCCTCTGCCGCTCCACATGGATGCTTCCAGATCGCCATCCTGCCTGCCTTTCCTGAAGCTCACAGGTTCCCTGTAGCCTCCTGGGCAGTGCCCAGAGCATACCACCCTATTGAGATCTACAAGGTCCCAGCTGAGGGTCTTCAACGAATGCCTGCACAGTTTCAATTGCTCGTCATGAGATGCCTCCCAGCTATCACTGCTACTGCAGAGTAGAGTATATTCCTCCCAAGTTGATGTTTACGTTTCCCCACGCCCCACTGAGGTTTGTGATCAGGCAGTGTCTTATTGCCAACTTTGCCGTGGGGTTAGGTTTGACTCCCACGTCCAGCAGGGGCACCTGAACTTGGTTAGGAGCAATCCTCTGCACATGGGGATCCAACTGCTGACAAGGGACATTCCTGACATGACCCGGATGAGGGGATGAGGCTTTGGCCGTTGGTGGCTCTGAGAGCAGATCCCAGGAGCCGAGGCCATTGGCGTCTCCACCTTATTCACAGGGACTGAGGAGTGAAGTCTGCAGCAGTTCACCCTAAAGGATACTGCCTCTCCTTGGCCTGGGATTTACTTTGGGTGTCCTATCTGAGTGCCTGTGCCTGGCAGAGGTTGAAGGAAAGAGAATGCGGGGTACAGCTCTTGGCAGTCACCTCACCTCGAAACTTCCTCTCTAGGTCTGTGTATATCCCAGGGGTCAGCCGCCCTACTCTGCACCTGGCCCCAGCTGCAGAACACAGAGGTACATGACCCAGAGATGGGGATCCCCTTCCCTCCCCATCTTGGCTGAGGGCTGCTTTGCCGTGTGCCAAGGTGCTGGGGCGAAAATGCTGTGCAAAGCCTCCGGATGGCCAAGCTATTGCCTTTATTTATTTATGTCCCTCTGTGGAGTGGCTTGAGGCTTCCCAGGAGCAAAACCCTTCGGAAACAATCGAAAGCAGTCAGGGTCTTGACCACAGGAATTCTGGAAACTGGAAACTCAAGAGTCTACACTTGGCTCTGTGGAGACACCTCTGAGAGGGCAGGAAGGCAGCTGGGGCTTTAGGAGGGGCTGTGAAGGCTGAACAGGTGACATGAGCCTCAGACTGCTGCGTGTTGTGGCCACAGTACCATGTGGGCATTGTGGATGGGCCAATCATGGCAGGCTGAGAATCCATCTAGTGTAACAGTGGACTGGGCTTCTGCCTGTCCTGTGCTCACTGACATTCAGACATAGTAAGGTGCATGGACTCACAGCAGAGAATCTGTCAGGACTCAAACCAAGGCTTGGGAGAGGGCACGATGCCTTCTTAACCCTTTGCTTTGTTTTAAAGACAGAGTTCACTGGGTAACTCTGGCTGCCTGGTACTTGCTGTATAGACCAGGCTGGCCTCAAACTCACACACAGAGATACATCTACCTGCCTCTGCCTCCCAAGTGCTGAGATTAAAGGATGCACTACTACACATAGCCTCTTAAATGTCAGGTACCTGTGGAGGAGTCCTTGTACCTTCCACACACCAAACAAACAAACCCTGGGGCTTTTCCTTTGCCTGTTTTTCCAGCTCCAATATGCAAGACAGTCAGTAATAGCTTGAAAGGCTTCCTCTACCAGGCCGTGAAGCTGGCAGAACAAAAGCCACCTGGGGCTGGCTCACACAGACAGGACCTGGCTGGAAAGGCATCTGTGACCTGGAAGACCAAATAGAAGCTGGGAACCAGCAGGAGCTGAGTGTCGGGGACCCTTATCTGTTAGGATCCTGGCTGCCACAACCTGACACAAAAACCCGAGACCAGCTGCCCATAATCTCGTTCTCTCCTAGGTCATGTAGTCAGTGGGCGACTCCTCAGTGACCCAGTGGCCATGTCACAAGAAAAAGAGAAGGCCACCTAGAAGATGTGACATGCCCTGGGCAGAGTCACTTGTATCCTAGTGACATCCAAAGCCACGGAAGGACTAGAGACTGAATTAACTGGAGATGACCTGACCAGCTACATCATGGAGTCCCCACAAAACTCTAAATAATGGGGTTTTAGTGCTTCTGGGTTGGTAGCTGCTTCAGGATACAAGGAAAGCACAGGAGCTGGGGGCTTCTCACCCAAGCAACAACCTTTGCAAACAACCACAATGACTAGTAGCCCAGCCTTTTCTGGAGCCATGGAACCATTCATCAAGACTTGTGGGTTCTGGAATCCTATGATGGACAGTCTGCTCAGACACATACATGATAACTGTGGACTTGAACTCGTGTCTGATATGAGAGTTTCTCTTATTGAGGGTGTCACGAGTAGGAACCGAGGGGCTTAACCCCCGCTGGGAAGGAGGGTGACAGAGCTCCTTCGCTCAGGCACTCGAATACTGGATTCCATCGAGAGAAATTACCTCATGCGTGGTAAGAGAGGACTCGACACACTGTTTAGGGTTTGAATGCTTTATGTCAGTGTCCAATACAACTACACACAGCATACAATATGTTATCAGAGCAAAGAGGATAAAGGCTAAGGCAATAAAATAGCTAAACATTTCACTTTACTGCATATTACAGTTTCACCTTTCTGCCTATTGGAGTAAATACGACCTGACAGTGTCCCTTGAAGCAGGCTCAGCTATCTCTGATGCAGGGCATGGTGTTCCCGAAGCGAAAGTAGCTCAGCTATCTCTCAGCTGGTGTGGAGCAGGCTATCAGCTATCTCTCAGCTGGAAGGTGGTGTTCTCAGGCATCGAGCAAGCTGTGCTGTCAGTGAGGGGTTCTGGAGAGTTAGATTTTGACCACGTAGTCTGAGCTTGACCTCGGAGATTCTGGTGGTCTCGGATGGTTTCTGGTTGTTGTGGCAGAGTTTTGAGAGTTTTCAGGAGGTTCACGTTGGCAGCCATGGCTACTGAGATAGGGATGACAATTCACCTCCATGCTGTCTTTTTTAAGCTATTTTTGACGTCACTCTGAAGCAGGGTTCCGATAACCACTCGCGTCTGGTTATCTATTCAAGTTGTTTACTTTTCTTATGGAAAGTTTCTGCCCAAGTATATACTTCTAATATTTCTAATTTTAGCAAAACATCTATATATTATTCTAGATAACTAATACATCATAACAGCTCACTGCAAACAACTTATCTCAAAACAACTTCCAAACATTTCCTATTACAAGGTGGAGTGGGTCTTGCTAAAGACCTGCTCCTTACAGAGGGACAGGAGCCTGGAGCTTTGTGGCCTATGGTGACTCCAGGGGGTTAGTTTCAGAACTGAGGTAGACTACTGGATGCTCAGCTGGTCTCTTAAGAGTTGGAGATCTGGCCACGTAGGGGAGAGCCACCTATTTGTCTTCGGAGTGTCAGAACACTTTCTAAACAGCAGTGGCACTTCTCGGCATCCCCTTGACAGCTCAGCCCTTTCAGTGAATAAGCCCAGAAAAGTTGGGCAGGAGAGAGTATGGCTCCAGGAGCCCACAGGCTCAGGTTGGAGGAGGCCAAGATTCAGGATTCCAGGATAAACTCCTGAGCCCCGGTATAGTCTCTCTGCACCTGGGCAAAGCAAGTAGACTGTGTGGACTGGCATGTCTGCTTTATAATGTGTACCTCGGAGAAGCAAAGGTTAAAAGGCACTAGCGAGGGCTTGTGCTGGGTGGCTTTTCTGCACGGTTCCTGAAGCAATGAGCAATGAGACCTGGGAGGTAGAAGGGAGGCTCTTGGGGCCTGCCTGGGGTTGAACATGGGAAGCTGGTGTTTAGTGGGACAAGGCTTCGGTTTGGGAAGACAGAAATGTTCCGGAGGTGAACGGAGGTGGTGGTTGCACAGCAGCGAAACTGGACTTGCCCTCCCTGACAGTAAGAGAATGGCAGTTAAATGACAGTTTAAAGTGGCAGAGGCAGCTAATACAGAGTTTACATTATAAATTAAAAGAGCCACAGGCCGGCCAAGCTACATAGTAAGACCCTGCCTCAAAACAAAACAAAACCAAACCAGAGGTGCTAGATGCTAGTGTTCACAGCACAGCCGCTCTGAACATCCTCTTCCTTCTTGTCCCTGATTAGCCACAAAGGAAAATGAGGAGCCTGGGGCAACTGTTGCTTGTTTGCCTGCCTGAGAACCCTATGCCGTGAGTGACCCTCTTGGCGGAATGAAGATGTAAGACCTTCTAGCCCTGCTCCATTTGGCTCCCAGACTGTTGGGACAATAGTCTCCAAGAAGTTGGGTTTCCCTATGAAGTTTTGGCTAGGAAAGGGAGAGGGAGATCCTGTCACTTGGAAAGTGATTCTATACAGTTCTGACAACTTGTCAGACAACTTTGTAAGAGGCAGAGACAGCGATGGATCAGCAATGGGCGGGGCCGCACCTGGACCAAGACTTCTTAGCTCTGCAAACCTCCTGCCCTTTATTCTAACCTAAGCCTCATGTCTAAACCTAAACACAGTGATGGACTTGGGCAGGGAGCACTGGAACACAGCTGAACTTTTTGTTCCTCTTCCTGACGTGGACACAGCAAATACGTCTGCTTTTTATGTTGCTTGACTCTTTCATTGGCCTGTTGAGGATGAGAGTTGAAACCCAACTCATCAGGGAATGACAAAACCCCTCAAAGGCGGGAACGACCAAGACAGCTGTGTTTACTGAGTGCTTCTGTCCACCAACAGCATTCTAAGAATTTTGTGGGTTTGTCTGAGGACAGGGCAGGCGAGCAGGGCAGGCCCCAGCCTGGGAGATCCACACAGCTCATAAGGAGAAGCACACACCCAGGCTGCTGTACCCATGGCCCCAGAGCCGTGGTTCCTCCTCAGGAGAGCACACCCATGCCTAAGTGTTCGATCTCCCCAGGATTCATCCGTGAGGACCAACTCCTTTATTATCAAGATGTAGCTCTTACATCTAGAAGGACCCACTGGCCTGGCACATGCTCACTCCCTAGTAGCCCAACTTCAATGAGTCCAAGGGCATCACCCCTTCATCCCACCCCAGACATCCCAGCTCACACAATGTTACAAGAACAACACAAGACAAAGTCAGTGTGCCTTGTCACAGGACTTGTAGACAGTAAGAAGCCAAGACACCCCCCTACCATCCCACCAGGGCTAGATTTGGCACACACCCCCCTCTGTGTTTCCTCCTGTGCCTTACCCAATCCCAGCACCCTGTTGTCTGTCATCTGGTGTCTGTGCAGGCTGAGACTGTGGGCAGGGAGCATGTGCCAAGGCCAGGGCTGCCTGTGTTCCTGCCTTGGGGCCTAGCTGTGTGTTTTGTGACAAGAGACTGGAGTGTAAGTGCCAATAAGAGCCTTTGTGTGGGACAGTAAGGGAGGGGCTGAGGGAGAGGGGAAGGAAGGGGAGGGCAGGGCACTCGTACAGTGGCCTCCAAAGGTGGGCGCAGCTGAGGGTGGCTGGGCTGCTAAACGCTTCAGCAGCAGATCAATTCTGCAAAGCAATTTGTCCTCTCTCCAGCTGGCCCCAGGAGGCTTAACTTAATCACTCTGGAACAATATCAGAAGATGGCTGGGATGTACAAATCCCAGCTTCCCCGAAAGGAAACAATTGACTGGACAGGAGAGTCCCCAGGGCAGAGCCCAGACAGCTTCATTAAGTCCCCAAGTGTCCCCCCCACGCTTGCCCCTCCCACCTTTAACCCTAGTCCCCACCCCCCAGAACCTGAGTGTTCACACGTTTCCTCCTCCCTCCCTGGAAGAAAAGAGTGGGGGTGGGGAGAGGGTGTGAGGCTGCATGGACCCACCTTGCAGCCTCTGAACAGGCAGTAAGAATCAATCGCAGTGGAAGAGTCGCAGTCGCAAGAAAGAGCTTGCTGTGGTTTTCCAGACACTAGCTTTTGCCAGTGGGTGAGTCTCCTGGTCTCCTCCATCATCCTTGTCTACCTGTGGCCGCACCTGGGTGATGGTGATCAGGGGCTGAGCTGCTACTGTCCTTGGTGGGGTGCCCTGAATTCAGAGGCAAAAAAACCTTTCAGAGTCAGGCTCACAGCCAGGGCAGGGGGCAGGGGGCAAGGCTGAGGCTCTGTCCTTAGTTCTGGAGGGTTGCAGAGGACAAAATCTCCAAGAGAAAAAAAGCCATCCCTGCTACTTGGCCCTCTTCACAGCCTGGGTTCCCAGGAGCAGCCCTCTCGTGAAAACAAAAAACAAAACAAGAAAAACCCAGAGAGAACTATGAAGAAATACTCTTTCTATGAATGGTCGGATCGCCCTGCATGCAGCAGGCAGCAGCAGGCAGCAAGCAGTAGACTTGCCAATGAGATGGGGGTGGCCCCTCCTGCTAGCTAGGAAAGCCCCCTCCCCTGGGGCACGGGATTCCTCTCTCCTACATCTACTCGCCCCATCCGAAAAGCCAGCCCTCCCTTCATCTCCCCCCTCCCATCCTTTTAAGGCGAACGTTGTAGATTTAAACCACAAATTAAATTTTTAATGAAACCACACAAGAGTAGTGCCCGGTGTGGTGCAATATTGATGAGACTGCAGTGTCCGGCCCACAGGAGCTCGCCCCGGCAAGCTTTTTAGGATGTTATGCAATATGGAGCCAAATTAATTATTGGCATCAAAGGCTCTGCGCCTCTGTAGAGCTGCTAGGCCAGTGGGTGTAAAACAGGCACTTTTCATTGTTGTCAGTTCCAATGGCAGTCACAGGAAGAAGGCGATGACTTCGCAGAAGCAAATATGAGAGAGCCGTGGTGCCCAGGGCGTAGGGGAAAGAGAGGGCCAGGAAGGAACCAGGAAGCAGGAGAGAAAAAGAGATAATATGTATGCAGAGAGGCAAAATGATAAAGGGAGAGATGTGAGTACTTAAGGGAGGGGCAGGAATGAGAGGGAGAGAGAGAGTGCACACAGATGAGTATTTAAGACTCCTCGCAGATACTGCAGTAAGATGCAGCAGTTCCCACTAGCCATGTGCTTTCACCACCGCCTCTTCCACCTGCACTCCCAAGCGCCTTCTCCTCAAAGGGGCCGTGGGTGGGACCTAATCCCGCCCCCTCCGTTGGGCATCACTCCTCTGACTCTTCCCTACCAGAAGAGCAGGATCCATATCTAGGTATAAGGGTGCATAGCAACCAGAGTCTCGCTATGAGAGTGAGCTTCCCGGTGGCCAGGTCTCTGACACGCTGTTCTCCCAAGCCCTGGCCAGACACCACCGGCTGCCTCTCCTCAGATGCTCCCAGGCCACCCAGGACAACATAGCCTGGAAGGAGAAGCATCCTGACCTCTGAAGGTAGGGATCCTGCAAGAGCTTCCTAGGAGATCAGGCAGGCCCCTCCTTGGTCCCTGTCCCCTGAGCCAGCACCCTGCCCTCTGGCCTTTCCAACTAAGTCATTATGCCTTTAGCTGGTTCCCCTGCCTGGGAGGTGGAGAAAGCACCTCTCAGAGTTAAAAAGTCAAGGCTCCCAAGTTGGGGTGACTTGTCCAAGGCTTTGAGACTAGAGCAACCACGGCGGGGAGTGCATAGGTCACCAGGTGCAGCCTATATACTCAGCCCTGAGCCTCTGTGGGCCAGCCTCTGTGGGCACCCAAAGCTACTGTTCATCTGCAGGCCCAGACAAGACCACGCTTGTCCTCCACCCCAAGATGTTCAAGGAGCTGGCAAAGGGCTACGGTTACCTTATGGGTGTCAGGTGCCTACTGGGAGAATAAGGAGACAGGGCAGTCGTGGGAGAGCACATCCAATCCCAGTTCTTGGGAGGCAGAAGCCCACAGATTTCTGTGAGTTTAAGCCCAGCTGAGTCTACACAACCAGTTCTGTTCCAGGCCAGTCAGGGATGCATAGTGAGACCTTGTCTCGGAAATAAATAAATAAATAAATAAATAATTTTTTAAAAGGATAAGTAGATAGGTTAAAGGGCCTAGGCTTGTTCAAAGGCTTGTGAAGGGGTGACGGGGCAGAGCCGTGGGCTGAATGTTAATTCTCCTTGTAACTCAGATTAAGGTCCTGGTTCTCTAGATGGCATGACCTTGGATATTCTCCACCTTGATTCCTGACCATCACCCCACCCAACTGAGCTCCCTGCCTGATACTGACACCAGCCATTCCAGGTCTTCCTGAGCCTCCACAAGGTCCTAGCATGGTCTGAACCTTTTCAAATGATTTACAGTGAAGCTCTGCTGACCACTGAGTCTGAATTCTCAGCACTTGCTCACCCGCCCTGGCTATTCCCAAGCGCCTGCCAAGCTTAGAGCCTTTTCAGGTGCCTGACTAGTTCTCCCTCCCACTTAAGTGTTGCTTTCCAGCACTTGGGAGGCAGAGGCAGGCGGATTTCTGAGTTTGAGGCCAGCCTGGTCTACAGAGTGAGTTCTAGGACAGCCAGGGCTACACAGAGAAACCCTGTCTCAAAAGAAAAAAAAAAGTGTTGCTTCTGCTGGGACCTAGCCTGGATCAGCAGCTGCTGCATGTTCACCAGATGCCCCCTCTTTGGCTGGGTTTGCCAGGACAGGCCTGAGGCTGGTGGGGCTTGGATGAGGAGGAGGGCAGGCAGTGGATGAGGCGTGGGAGAGTAGGGATGGAAGGAGCTGTCAGGTAAGCAGGCCCATGGACACCTGAGGCAGTTAGAGCTCACCCCTGTGGAACTTTCCATGACCACTCAATCTCCAGGGGTGTGCTGAGGCGGGAGAGACATGGTTCTCCAAGCCATTGGTCACAGGCATGGACAGCTTGTCCCCTGACCACACTTTCAGGAGGGTGTGGGTCTAGCTAGAGTATGTACCTGCAGCTAAGGTCGGAACATCAGAAGCTGGAAGCTACAGCCTTCCTTTCCAGGAGGAGGCCACAGCCTGGGAGAATGATGGGGTCTCCTCAGCCCCTGCAGCTCCTTACAGCCCCAAGTCCCCTCTTGTTCAGTCTACTTCCTCCTCGAGGTAACAGGGCAGCAGTGGCCCTCCCTGCACCACTTGATGTGACCAGCACCGCTGTGTGTCCATCCAGTGGACAGCACTTGGTGACTATCCATTGTTGGGCTGTGAAAAGCAGTCTGTGTTCTAGGTTGAGCAAGGCTTACTTCCAGCGACCCAGTAGGAGTTTCTACAAGCCACGCTCCCGGACACAGATGGCTGACTCCACGTGTCCTCCAACTCCATTAGCCTGTGCTGTCTATCATGTAGACAATGCCCCAGCTCCCAGCATTCTGGCTGGATTCCATCCCCACAGTCATCTGACCTCAGCCAGGTATGCTCTGCCCCACAGACAGGTAGCCCCGCCCACCATATAAGGGGCGGTTTGCCCCCTCCCTTCTCTCTTCTTCTCTCTCTTCCCCCTTAGCCTCTTACTCTGCTTATCTTTATTTTCTCCTCCTCCCTTCCCCTTCTCTCCACATGGCCATGGTCGGCCTCTACTTTCCTATCTCTTCTCTCTCCTTTCTATAATAAAACATCTTAGGACCATGCATTGCCCCCTTTCAGCTATTTGCAGCCGAGGACTTCCGTGCACCCGCTCGTGCTTCCTTCCCCTGCCTCCTCTCTCCCTTCCGCTCCAGAGTGGATTGAGCTTCTCTGGAGCCCCCAATTCGTTCTTAGCTTCTCTGCAGTGTCCAGCGCCAACTGCTGCAATACTCAGGGGCTAGAACCTGTGTCCTTGGCCTCCGTGAGGCCCAGGAACCCTTCTCCCCCCCCCCAGATGTTCCGCCCCCCCACCCAGGACTGGGATTAAGATGCCTACCCAGCAGAGTGGGGCACCTAGAGTGGATAGACACCTGTGTCCGCAGCCCAGAGTACCGGACGTCTGGCAGGACGTGGGTCTTTCTCTCCCATCCCTTTCATTTCCCCACTGCCTGGCGGAACCTGGTGTCCGGTGCAGCAGCGAGCGCGAGCCCGAAAATCCATGGCAAGAATGGACACAGTGGGCTAGGACAGGGGGTGTCTCCCTATAGCTACAGAATTTACAGAGGGACCCGGAGAAAGTTATTGAGGTATTGGGGTGGCTGAGGCTGTTTACCTGGCATCTACAGGTTCTTACTGGGGAGTTGTTTCCAGTCAGTGTGGGGAAATAGAAATTACCCCCACCCCCGAAAGGACTTGAGGACCCAGAGACACGACCCAGTAGGATCTCACTTCCTTGTCTCTAGCTCCTTCCAGCTGTTTAAGCAGTTTCATGTCTTCCGGTTTCATCCTTCCATACAGGGAGTTTGAGGAGGATCCTGTTGCTCCTATCCCAGGAGTCCCTTTTCACCCACATGAGCTCCAGAAGAGATAGTGGTGAGAGACCCTCAGAGCCAGAGAGATCTAGAGGCTGAATCAGGAGGAGGTGCAGAGAAGTAGGTGCTCTGCTCCTGGCCAGCTTCATAGCTGGCATTGAGACTCTCCCTGGCCTGCCCTGTTGAGCCAACAACACCCCATTCTGTGATAACTACACTCACCCACCTGACTGGTGCTCTCCGTGTGCCTGGTATTCCACCGAGTGCCTCTCTGGCTCCCTCTGACTCATATACCTGGAGTGGAGCTGAAGCTCTGCCTCCCACTGCTCCAACTTGCCGCTGGCTTCACTGTGAGTTGAGTGTACCTATTGCGTCATTTCTTCACCTTTTTACTCAGAATAGAGGCTGGCAAAGAGCCAAAGGACTTCCTCTAGTACCCTACAAAGTCACAATCTAGGGAACTCTAAGCCGTCAGAGTCCAGCTTTGGACCTATGCACATGATGCCTTATAGACAGCCTCTGATGATTACGGGCAGCGGATGCTCGTGTCTTAAGAGAAGTACTCCAAAGAGAAACTTAAAACCGAGAAAATTCTATCCATCAATTAAAACAAAAAATAGCCAGAAACCTCACTCTGTCTCCAGGGTTCAGAGGAGTTCCTGGCACACAGCGAGCCCCTGAAGACTACTCAGCCGGTAAGTGGCTGAATGAGCCGACTCTGAAGGCCAGATCCTGCTTTCCTGGAATCTTGTTCCTTCTGCGAATTTACTAGACTGCCTCATTCCAAAATGGGCAGAACACCAGGGGCCCACCAGCTGGGCTATCTCCTGGGCTCCTTAAGCCATAAAAGAGGGACCCACTTGTGCGTGAGTTTATTTGAGCTCTGCCTTTATTCTGATGTGCCATTCTCCTAGTGCAGTGGATATGTCCTGTGTCAACCAAGGGCCACCCTGTCCCCAAGCAGAGAGGCGAGAGAGCCACTGCTCCCTGCTAGAAGGAGCCCATGCCTTTCCTTTCCTAGTTATGACTGATGGTGCCCGTACACAGACCTTGCAGCGACTGTAATCCCTCACACCATTTTTATTCTGAAGCACCTTTATGCTTCGACTCATTTTATATTTCATATGCTCTCTTCTGGTGTTTGGCAGATGGTAAAAACTGATGTGCAAGGACGCAGCAAGCTGGCAGGGCCCTGGGACCCTTCACTCCAGCCAGATACCATGAATGGGAAGGAGCCTCTTACCTCTAGGGCGGAGCTAGTGTGGGCTGGGGTTCAGGTGGCTCATTCCCATGTGCATTCATGAGCTTAGTCAGAAGGGCAGGGCGAACCACTCCCAGGCAGCACCGTACAAACGCCCAGCACTGCACCCATTGGTTCAGTTCTTATTTCTTTTAATGCAGAGACCAGGGAGCTTTACAGGTCCTTTGAATGTTGGGCTCCTTCATCCCAGTGTTTTCTTCAGTGCCACCATCTTCCAGGGTGGCCTCTCCCTCCTGACTTGGCTATACCTCCATTCTGAGGATGCAGGGTCAGCCTGATGTTCCCCAGCACCCTAAGACTGCTTTGGCTCAGTGCGGCTTGGGGTGTGGAGACTCCGCCAAGGAAGGGCAAGGCTCTGCCCAGCTGACTCCTCTCTCCTCTGAGAGACGAGCGTCCCCATCACTCCCTCAAGAGGAAGAGGGCTGGAGATCTCTCAGGTTGTTGTCTGTCCTTCCTGATCCAAACCCAAGCCAAAGCCAAATGTCCTAGCTGTCATTAATTCCCTAAGATGTCCTCAAGTTTGCCTTTCTTCCCTGGCCTCGCTACAGCCCTAATTCCTCACCACTCCAGCAGAACTTCATGGTTTCTGCAGCCCTCAAGTTCATTCTTCCAGGATCTTAGAGCACCCAGATACAGGACCACCACTCACAAGATGATTTCCTGGTTCTCAGTCAAGCTCCCTAGCCAGCTAAGTCTGTCTGACTGTTTCTACCACAACCCCCTGGGTCACCTGTTTTGCATTTCATGATTGACAAAGTAAACAACGCCCTCTGCCACATTTGCTTGTATTGCTCATGATGCTGAATGTTGTCTGTGAGTGTGTGGTCTTGGGATTGAACCCAGGACCTTGTGCATGCTGGCAAGTGTTCTACCACTGACCTACACCTGCAGCTCCTGTGTTGATTGTTCAAACCACCTCTGTGCCTTCTACACTCTCCCAGACCTCTCTCCGATTTCACCTGATCAGCAGACCCTATTTTCCCACACCACCCAGACCTGTTCTTGGCTTGGTCAGTTCCTGCTGGTGGGGCTCAGTGAGGAAAGGGTGTTTATGTCTGTCTGCTGTACTGGATGGATGACGTGCTCTCAGAGATGGGGGTCGGCATTTTATTCATCACTGGCCCTGGCACCTTGCCTGCCCTCAACAGATGCTCTGAGAATATTTGCCAAACTGGGAGCAAACATTAGGAATGTTTACGCTGTGCTAAATGCCCAAGATCTTGCCTGGCATCTGAAACCTCTGCTCTGAACATCCAGGCAGCACTGCATCCCCACCTTCAAAGGCCTGCTCATTGAGACCAACAACCAAGATCAGACCAAGTTCCTACCCCTGACCCTAAGGCTGGGCTCGGTCCATAGGAAGGGGAAGGGCAAGCTGAGAGACCATGTAGGTCTCTGTTCTCAGCCAGATTGGGCCAGCAGCTGGCTCCAAAGAAGGAAGGGCTCAGGTGAAGGTGACCCTTTCTGGGGGACCCCTGGCAGGGCACATGAGCCACATGTCACTCATGCTGGGAACCAAACTCTAGACCTCTGGAAGAGCAAAACACACTCAACCACTGAGCCAACCCTCCAGTCCAATAATAAATATTCCATTCTATTTTTTTCATCATTTTTTAAAAATTAAATGTACGACTCCTTATCTGTAAGATAAGGCGATGGTCACAGACACATCCCTGAAGAGGAGGGAGAGAGAGAGCTCTCCCAGCACAGGCCGGAAGCAGCTCCCCTGCACGAGCCACACGAGTGACTCCGAGGCACTGGTGGGCTGACGCTGTGACTCAAAGGTCCCTGAGGCTGGCTGCTGTCAGAGCCACTCCACCCCACCCCCTCAGTCCCAAGGAGAAGGACATTTCACAAGTTCTGACTATGTCTTCAGGGCACAGCTGGCTTTGTTCCCAGTGGAATCGCTCCTGGTGGCAGTGAGAAGCCCATGGGCTGCTGTCTGTGGATACTGTCTCTCTAACCTTGTGTGAGGAGTACAGCCACATTGAGAGTGTCAATGGTGCCATCACCAGCCAGGAGGAGAAATAGAATACAGGCAGTGCCCCAGCCATCTGAGTGCTGAAGAGAGTCAGCCCCAAAAGCACTGGAATGAGAGGGGCAAGAAAAAAACCAGTCACTCTCTCCTATGCAGGGCATTTCCCACCCAAAATAGGATGCCCAGGCATCTACTATGGCAGGCATGGCATGTCCCACAAAACGGTTTGTTTGCACATGGCCAAGTTGCCCTGTGTCTCAATGGCTAGTGAGACTCTGTACTTCTTTCCTTGGGAAGGGAGGCATAGGCTTCCCTCTACCCACTCCCAGGTTTCCCCAGCAGGGCTGGCTTTCCTAAAGCACAAAGTGGATCTTCATGCTAGAGGGGCTCAGAGGCAGGGGTGGGGAGGCTGGTGCCCCTGTCTGGCACTGTTTCAGACCCACCTGTCACCTACACGTGTCGGCCTCCAGGAAGCTTTGTGTACATGGGGGTGGTCCTGATGCTAATGCCTGATGCCTGCCCTGCTTAGAACAGCAGCTGTGCTGCAGGCTGGGGCTTGGGTGTGCCCATGTGAGCTCCCACTCTCCCGTGCGTGCATAAAGGCCCTGATGGGCATTGTCCTCAGAGTTCCGTGTGGCTTCCCCATGTAGTCCTCTGGAGAACACCCACCCTTTCCACTCTGGCACCAAATATCAGCTTGCAAACAGAATTGACCGCATGCTCATTGGCCCTCATCGTGTTAGAACTGATCCCTCCCTCCCTCAGTGTTATGCTAAACCCGGGCCAGCTGACTGTTCAGTCTTCGGCGAGCCTGCAGGCTGGTAAACACAGCTATCATCCAGGCTTAATTATATAAAATTATAATTAAATAATTATAATAAAAACTAAGTATTCTAAATGCATCGCTTCCTCGTTATTTTATACAGCTCTGTTCTGCAGTTATTGATGGGGTTTGCATGGGCATGGTGGGAATACCCTACAGCTCTGTGCTTGACCTCAAAGCCTCCCCAGCCCAGGTGCTGTGCTGTGTCCACAGACCAAATATTTACCCTACTTCTCAGCTCAACTCCAGGCTCTGAGATGTGGTGCCCAGTCCAGGCACAGAAATATACCTACTGTCATGTAAGTAGCCAGTGGAGCCCACTCACCAACTTCCTGGGTTTCCCCTCTGATGGTTTTGGATAAAGTGGACCTCTATTCCTTTCCCCAGACCCTCTGGGCTACCGGACAGCCAAAACAATGAGAGGCAGAGCCAACTTTATAATGACCAGAGTAGACTCTCCCTATCTAGGATCCTGAGAACCCTTTGGTTTAGAGAGGGTAGAGGCCGCTTCCACAGTGGTTGCTCACACGGGCTGGGCAGCTTAGCAATGGTAGCCGAATGAACTGCACCTTTGACTGTCTTCCCTGCGCCGGGCTCCACAGATCCTAAAGGTCTTGGCGACTCTGGACAGGAGCCCAGGACCCTTTCTTCCCTTTGAGCCCCGCCCCTCCAGCATCATCCCCAGTCAAAGGGTGAGGCACCCTCAGCGCCCAGGAGTGACAGTATCAAGCCACCTAGGTCTTCTGAATGATAAATATCGGAGTCTTGGGCCGCTCCTGAGGCTTAAGATACAAAATCGAGCTAAGCGCCCAGCTCCCCCTACACACCTGCCGGGGAAGGGCCAGGCTGGTCTCTTGCACCCACGCACTCTGAGCGGGGATAGCCTAGCCGCAGGGCCAGGCCGGGAACTGCTTGGCGTTAGACGCGTGGGGGGAGGCGCCGCCGGGACCGAAGCGCTAGGCCTGCGCGGGGTCCCCGCGTCCGTCCGTCCGCCCTAGGTTGGGAGTTGGGGG